>VWYI01008720.1:3313-26173 GCA_013399455.1 Anthoscopus minutus | reverse complement strand
ATATGAACAAGATTCAAAGACACTGTTTTTCAAATTTTTATTATGCATATGTATGCGTGTGTCCTTGTATTGAGAATGTGAACCTTTATCATAAAGATGGTCATTATTTTGCTTGGTAGGCCTATTGCTGCTCTGTCATTTTATATCTTTGGAAATATACCATATTTTGTTTTATTTCTAGGCCTTAAATAGTCCACTATTCTTAGTTAAATATTCTCTTGTTAACCGCATAAGGACAGTAACATAGCCTTTGGCTTCAGCTAAGTTCCTTGATTTTTTAAAAAGCTAAAGATGGTGAGTTTGATTTATATTTACTTTGGGGTTCTGTTTCATTACTAGAAAAAATAGATACATACTTGGGTCATTATTTAAGCTACTCTATATGCTGTTTTCCCTCCTGTATCTGACTCTTTCACTGAGAGAAGCTGAATATTCTTCTGAACAATACAGTAAGTCACTTTGTGTACAATTAAAATATGTAATTTCTGACCAGATTTCCTTCCTTCACCAAAGGTATACATTAGGACTTTAATGATGCATGAAGATGAATCCCAGTTGCAAATGCAAAAGCCTTCATAATATTTTAGGGAACCAATAATTAGCAGTTTGGAATTGTGTGTGCATCTCACAAGCAATCTGGTTCTCCTCCTCCTTCCTGTTTTGAAGTCAATAGCCTGTGTTACACCAGCCATCTGCAGTTCTGCAGACAGGTGCAGGGTCAGCACCACAGCTCCAAGCAAGAGGTTCAGAGGGAGTTGAAAAAAATTGCTAAGCAACTAAGAAGAATTTCCAGCATAATTAAAAATCCCTACCAGCATTCATTTCTAAAAATATGCATGTTTTTGTTTTGTTTTGGTTTTTTACATTTCTTTGGACATGATTTTTTCAGAAAAAACAGCACATGGACTTGCAAATTTAAACTGTGTAGGAATAATTAGAAATATATGAGGCTAATCATACAACATAGGGAAAAAATCCACATAGTTTTTGAAGACTTGTGCCTTGGAGTTAATAGAATATTCTATAGTATTGATTGCCTTAGAAACATGATGCTGCTTTCTAATAGCTGTAAACACCAACCAGAATGCTGAGGTGGTGCAAGTGCCAAAAAAGTAGAGCACAGGAAATTAGGCTAGTGAACTCTCCAAACTTTACACATGGTTGCACTGCTCAAATTTCAGGTTATTTTTTTCTCCCCACCATTCTAAAGCTTTAGTGGACTGAACACTTCTTACAAACTTCTCCACTTTCTGCATATTATTCTCCTTTTAAAATGGAGTTATCCATGGGGTTTTAGGCAAAGATAATTAAAATAACACCATCCTCTGTAAATATCTATGCATGTAACAAGTGCACGTTGGTTGAAATAAATTCTGTTCCCAGACCTGTCTTACAAGCAAGGGGTTCAGTGAAGTAGTGAAGTACACAACTGGAGACTGCATGCACTGCAAAGCTCTGTCATCCATGCCAGGAAAATAGAATTTCATCCAACATCTTCTGAAAATGTTGTTATTGGGTGAAATCATGGTAGTAGTTAGGAAAAGATTTTCTTCCTTTTTTTTTTTTTAAATACACACAGTGATCTCAGGAACAGTAAGGCTAACTAGCATTCACTGGTGAATTTTCATATGTAAAATATATTCTACTTGCTATTATTTATGTATCTAATAATGAAAACTTTTGGTAGTCCCCTGTAGTAATCTCCATAGTAGTTTTTCATTGGTTTTAATGTCATATCAGGACTTTGATGACCCTCTAAATGATCAGATATTTTATCATATAAAAATAGAAAATTCGATCATTTTATTTTTCACTAGTAGAATCTCAAATGTGAATGATCTTGTTAATGAAACCTAGATCGATAGCACAGAGAAAAGTATAAATGTCTTCAAAATATTGTGATTAAGATGAAAAGGAAATCCTATTTTTTTTTAGACTAAAGCCAAAAAGTCTTTCTTAAAGATCATTAAATTTGTATATGAACATAATTAAATCATAGATGGTATTTCATGTTAGTAATAAGAAAGGTTAGGCAAGGCATCAATATCTTTTCAGTGAAAATCCTTGCTAAATGACACTGTTAGCAAAAAACCAAATTATCTTTAATTGTGTTCCAAACTTATCTTAGCCACAAAACGTGAACTGATTGTATAAATTTGTAGTTATCTAGCCCTGGTTTTGTTTTGGTTTTTGTTAGTTTAATAGTTTTTCTTCAATGAAGTTACTCGTTGTGATGCTTCTACTGCTATAATATAAACAAAGTATGAAATATATCTTAATTTAAAATGTAAGGCATACATTTAGTATAGTGATATTATTTCTTCATTTTCTCCTATGCATTATCTAATACATTTGTGTTGTTTGATTTCCATTTATGTGCTGATATTTCAGAAGAATGTTCATCCATTCTGGAAATTTAGATACGCAAGTTTTGATCTGCATGCCTACAGTGTCTCCTTCTGCCTACACAAAGCATCATTTTCCTATTCTAAATCTAATTTCCAAATTAAAATATCCTTCCAAAATGAGAACATGAAGGTCTTTTGGGAAGATGTACTGTTTAATAATTAATTTCTTATGTGCTCTGATGCTGAGCAGTAAGTGTTAAAAATTATTAATCTAGTCTGGCTACAAAAAGGTACCTTCTTTACTCATTACAGCAGGCAAACATAAGTGAAATTCTTGTGACGAGTGGGCACAATAAATGTACACAAGCATATGTTAGAACATGGCCTGGGATTTAACTAAACTCACCATGAGAGACTGCTGCACATGACAAGAGAAATTGCTGGGTATGACAGATAACAGAGGGAGAAGCTGACAAGTGTTATGGATTGAACTGTGAGTAATGGCCAGATTTTACATAAAGTTACACAGCAGTGAGGTGGGAGATGGCCAAATCTCATAAATAATTGAAGGATCATCTGGGGATCTTTCAGAAGTGAGATATAGCAAGGTCAGCAAACCCTCAGTAACCACAGGCTGTGAGACAGCAAACTGGAGAACAGGTGTAAAGAGAGTCCACTAGGGGAAGTGTAATTAGCAGTAGAGTGTTTATTTGGGGTGAAACACAGATGAAGAAAGGGAGAGATACAGATGGATGGGTAAAAAACCATGGGAAATGGAGCTGAGCTGGAACAAGGGGGGCTGGTTGAGTGCAAGTAACTTGATAGCTGGAATCCTCCTCGGGCTAAGCCTTTTCCTTATTAAATTCTATTCCTAACCAGTTTGTGTTTGAGGGCATTTCATCCTGTGTGTGTGTGTGTGAACTACTCGTGACTCAGGAGGGATCAGTCAATAAGCAGGATAGCAGGATGAGAGATCTGAGTGCCAGCCACTGATGGAAGACAGACTGTGTGTGAAGGTGTGAAGAACCCCCAGTAGCCTTCATATTGGACTAGTGTGTAGAAACAGGATCCCAGCTCCTGGAAGGACTCAAGGCCTCAGGATCTGGTGAAGGAACTGTGTGAGGCACCTGGCATCTGGGCAAAGATATTACAGGGACTTTGAGTCTGGGATAACAAACCAGGAGAGGGTCTAGTTGTGGCGTGCCTGCAGACCTGGAGAGAGAGGGGGTCAGGATGGAACCACTGCTGAGGTTACATCCTCTGTGTGTGCACCACACACGTGCTCTCCACCTCACTGCTGATGGGACATGGGCAGAGGGAGCCTCTGCAGCCATGAGTCTTGGATGGCAGACACCACAAGGTCTGGGAGGGACAAAAGTCTTCTCTACAAGGCCAGGAGGAAGAATTCCCTGAGTCACAAAGCCTACCAGGTCTGGCTACCTTCTGATAGGTTTCACATGTTGATCAGGATGAACACTAAGTTGTCCTCTAGTCTCTAATTCATCCTTAAAGACTTTTCAGAATAAAAATGAAAGAGAACGTGTTCTTTTAGTGAGAAAAACAATGCATACTTGATGTAATGATTTTTACCATTTGTGTTAAGGCCCCTAAAATCATAGCAATTTAACTAGGAAAAAATTATACAAAATATATCCACCTTATTTTCTAATATATCCACACTTGAAATTCAATTCTGTATAGGAAAGAAGCTAGGTTATGTAATTTATTATTTAAACAGGGCTATTTCAAAACCTTATTATATTTTGCTGCCGGTTTCTGCTGCAAGCCAGATAGTAAGTGTATGAAGTGTCTTAGTAGCCTGCAAAATCTGAGAGGAAGCATTAATATTTTTTTAATTATATGCAACTATTTTGACAAATATATTTGAAATTATATGACGTAGAATTTATATGTATTTATTATTCCTTGAAGGACAATTATTTTTGTATCTTTATACCAGAAAGTTTGTCAGCACTGATTTAGTTTCTCTGATTACGTAAACCGGTTTCCAAGCATTTCCCTTCTATCCTGCACCATTACCAGCAGTATTAAGTAGTTTGTAGATAAGTCATTAATAATTTCCTTTTATGTTTAGTGTGATAATATTAATCATGAGAGAACAAATTGAGTAATCACATAGCTCAAATATGTGATTCCCTCAGGACTCCTGTTGTAATTTACTAATTAAAACCATGACACAATATTGTAGACTCAATCAAAAATTGCAGTTCACTACTTTAATAATCCTTAAAGTCCCAAGATGCAGCAGCAATACCTGGCCATGAACACACCCCCTGCTTCAATGGAGCCTGCAAGGTTGACAGTGCCAGGAAAGAAAAAGATAAAGAGGTTGCAGAAAAGATTGAACCACTAGTTACTTTAGTGTTGATCTTTTCCTGAAGGATTAATGAAATTATTGACTTTCTCAGATAATTATTTCTTTACCAGGGGAAAAAAAATCTAGTTCTTGCTTATGATCTGATACACAGTAACTATAATGCTGCCTAAAACCCAAACAAAATAAAGCAAAGAGGCCATCATAATCTATGCTACTATGAAAACAAAGATTCTTAAAAGTTTTACATCTACTTTTCATTTTTCATTCATCTGTAAAAATAATATCATAAATGTGAACACTGAGGAAGGGTAAACAAAGTGAGTAGCCAGTGCTGTATAAAGAGTATAATGTGATATGCATTTATGTCTGCAGTCAAAAGATCAAATTTTTGTCACATCACCTTAAGCAAAGATGGTTTATTTCACTTGTACTTGATTGTTGTAGAGTTAAGCTAACTTTTGTATTTCATCAGGAGTCCATAGAGCTTTATGTAACCTTTCAGAGGCGACTGTTTTAATAGAAAAGCAAGGCCTCGGTTCTTTGTGTGCAACTGCAGTAATGTAGGTTGAACATGGCAAACATTGCTAAGTTGCAAATATTTTCTGCAGTCACTTGTTGGAACAAATGCTCTGCATCTGTGAGGAATTGATGTTATTGTAGCTATGATCCTGAAGAAGCATTAATAACATATATTTTGATGTTTTGTTTCTTGGTAGTCTGTAAATCCTCTGTCCCTTTTTCAAAGTGTTTTGTCATACAATCATAAAACTACCAAAAGTCACTTGTTTTCCTTCAAAGCATGCATGGCTCATGGACATTTTCATTAAGCTTTTTTCAGTGCCTGATTATTCCCTTTTAATCCATAAACTCACCAGAAATTTTTACAAGCAGTATGGAAACAAATTTCCATATCTCTCAGTTGTGACAAAATGTTTTGGAAGACTCTGGGTTGGAAAAGTTTCTGTGCTACCCATTAGTTGTCAATTCTGAAAGAATTGTCTTTCACTTGTTTTTTTGTTTGGGTTTTTTTCGATCAGCTGTCTTTATTATAAATGGTATAAATTTTAGTTTGAAAGACCTCCTTAAAGATACACAAAAAAATAGAAGACCTTATCAAGTATACTCAGAATGAATATTTTGCTACTTTACATTCTAGTTTCATCATAATCCCACTGGAAACCCTTTCATGGTTTCTTGTTTCCATTATCCGTTCTTCAGTCAGTATTTCTCTTAGTTTCATGTTTGTATTAACTCTTCTTCATTCCAGAAGTCTTTAGTGCAAAATATTATCTTATTCATGTTCTGTTAGTGAAAAGATATTTAATAGAATGGTTTCAGTTATTAAGTCATTATTATAGTAGTATTTCAAAGAGCTGGACCTGTGAAAAGGATTAATTCTTTAGGAGAGAAACTTGTGCACTGAAAGGATATAATGGAGTTAAATTTCATCTGAATTCATGACTTAACTATGGACCACTCCATAGTGGCATTTCCAGCATGTTCTGAGTCACTGAGTGGGAAGGCATTTGAACACACATCTGTTCATCTGCTAACTGTGTCACCCTGCAGTAGAAGCTTTGCCACTGAGATCAGCAACACCACTGACAATCAGGATGTTAACATCTGGCTTGATGAACCAAAGGAGATAAATATAAACTGACCTCTATTCACCATTACCAGTGATGCTTAGGCCCCTTGAATATGTTGGAGGTTTTTGGTTTTATTTTAGTGGTAGAAATATTTATATTTTTATTATATTTTAATTTTTTTTGGTGGTAGAAACCAGCCTTTTTTTCCTCCCCACTTCTCACACTTAATTTTCATAAAAATAACTTTTTGAAGCTTGTAAATTTAGGAAACAAAGACCAGTGATGAATAGATATTATAACAACACTGAAGCAAGGGTTTTGTGAGTTCTTCCTGCTGTGTGTGCTATTGTGCTTTTAGTATTTATCCTAGAAGGGTTTGGAGGAGCCAAAAGTAAAAATTAAGGACTTAAGAGCAGAAAATATGGCAGTAGTCACAAAACATTGAATTTAGTACATAATGGATATGGTACACTGACAGCAATCTGTCAGCTGCAATCCCACCTGGGCACTTGAAAAATACAGGTAATTCTTAGTGGAGTAAGAGGCTGGAAATTTGACTACAAACAGGAGCAGTGAATTCAGTCAGAGACTGACATGATTGGGGGTGTTTCCTTAAGCCTAAAGGTCTTCTAGGCCCCTAGAGCTGTGCAAGGAGCTTGGCTGCACATGTCCAGGAGATACAACAGACGGCCTGTGCAAGAAGAAGAGCTGCCTCAGACTCTGAGCCTTAATCTTGTTACAAAATTCTTACAACCTGGCTAGTTTTTGTTTAATCTACATAAAAATAAGAACTGATAGTTTCTCATGGAATTATAGAATGGTTTGGGTTGGAAGGGTCCCTAAAGGTTATGATTATCTGTTTCCAACACTCCCTGCTATGGGTGAGAATACTCCACTAGACCAGGTTGCTCAGAGCCCCATTCAACCTGGTCTTGAACACCACCAGGAACAAGGCATCCACAGCTTCTCTGGGCAATCTGCTCCAGTGTCTCAGCACCCTCAGAGTTATGTTTTGTCCTTATGTCAAATCTAAATCTACTCTCTTTTAGTTTAAAACCATTGTCCCTTGTCCTATCACTACAGGCTTTTGCACACAGTCCCTTTTCAACTCTCTGGTAGGCACCAGAGGACCTGGAGGGCTGCTAGAAGTTATCCCCAGAGCCTTCTCTTCTCCAGGATGAACAACCCTCAGCCTGTACTGATGGCAAAGCTGCTCCAGCCCTCCAATCATCTCCTTCCTGTACCTCTCTTCCTTGCAGGACTTTCCCACAGTCTGCTCTCATGAAGTGCAGGGTGGTGAGCTTGTTTATGAACCCCCCCTCATATCCCTAAGGATCTTGAATTCAACTTCTTCATTGTCACAGCAGCCCAGGATGCACTTCACATCTCCCAGCAGCCTGTGTTGATGAGAACAAGGTCCAACATTGCACCTCTCCTTCTTGTCTCCTGTGTCACTTGGAGAAGGAAATTATCATCAGCACATCCCAGGAACCTCTGGGATTGCCTGTGCCCTGCTGCTTTGTACCTCCATCCTGTATCAGGGTGGTTAAAACTCCCTATGAGGACCATAGCTTGTGAATATGAGACTGATGTTCTCTGTCTACAGAAGCATCATCTGCTCAGTTTTCCTGGTCAGGCAGCCTGTAGCAGATCCCCACTATAATGTCTCCTGTCCCTGCCCTCCTTTTAGTCCTTACCTATGAATTCTAGGTCAGCATCTCACCTGTCCTCAGGCAGAGCTCCACACACAACACCTGGACAATCTGAAGACTTTTATTTCAGAAGGGTATGTATATTTACAAGATTTTTTCCCAAAGGAAAATAAATGCTATTATCTCAACCAGCTGCTCTGAAACTCTTGATTATGGTAAGACAAGTGATAATGCTCTTTCCCTTGTGACAGTGTAAAAAGGGTAAAATAGTCCCATATTCAATATAGGAATAATTTAGGTCCTTTAAAATTTGGATCTAAATCCTTGGTGCAAAAATGGCTGTAAGAAAGTATTTGTCTGACTTCTTGACAATTTGCTAAATGTAGCAAAGTAGGCATATGTATTAGATATGCTAGGTGAGTTTCTTTTTAACAGGTAGGGAAGAAATCTTAATTTTTTCTGGTCATTGATCCCATCTAATATTTTGCATTCAAGAACACACAAAGTGGGAGTGACTAATCACCTGGGTGGGTCTTGGTTTGTGAAGGTTAACTTACCTTAGATAGCAAACAGTCTTTCTTATTTTAAAGGAATCAGTGACTTTACATGCTTAATTTTATTAGTCATATGCTCCTTTTATGTAAATACTTCACTGTTACATGGGTGTTTGAAAGTAAACTGTCAGAAATAACCTTTGTGCAATATTTTGCAAAAAAGCAACACCACACTTTTTATTTCAATAGTTACAATTACTGGATAAATGTGTGTAAATATGGAGATATAGATATGGAGAATTTGTTTAATATATACAGTGTATTTAGGTCAACTTCCATACACAAAATCTTTTCTGGTCTGTAAGACTGTTAGTGAAAATTTAGGTGGAGTATTAGCAAGATTAGTTAGGAAAATAAAAAGTGCTTGTTCAGGGTCCTCCAAGGAAACTGTTCAATATTGAGAAGGGCAAAGCTTTGAAGTATCAAGTGCAGGATTCCATTTGATGTCAATTCTGTGAGTATACCATGAAAAAGGAAACATCCCTTTAGGAAAATGGAATGGAAACATTATTGTAGAAACCTAGTGACAAGTTATATGTGCCCAAACTAATAATAATAATTGGGATTAAAGCATAAAGATCTGGTAAAAAGCCTATATCTTCAACATTAATAATCTGCAGCAATTAGGTTGGTTTCCTCCTAAATACTTCTATTTGCTCCCTCAATGCAATTTTTTACGGTGGTTTTCCCAAGCAGGAAGAATAAAATCTGATTAGCTAAAAATATAGATGCCAAATGCAGAAGATAATCTAAAGAAATAAAGTGAATAAAATGCATCCCTGTCAGAATGTGCTGTTTGCTGCAGAACAGCAGCACAGCTGATGTGGGGAGCCGTCTCATCACTGTACAAAACTTTCAGGGTCTTTACTAAAAGTGCAACAAAACAAATTGGCTTTTTTCTGTTCTTTCAGCCACAAACTGCAGCCTTGTTGAGCAAGCCAGCTTGAGGCATATTTGGAGAACCATCTATTATTTGACATCACAAATTTCAACAGAGGCATCACAACAATTATTGGTATCTGTAACTTACTGATAATACCTGATGAATGGTAACCTTATCAGTCCTATTCCTATTTATTTTTTCCCCCCACTCTGAATAACAGATGAGTTGATAATTGCAGGTTTAAGGGCTTCTGGACATAGTAGTGCTCTGCACAGGTTTTTTTAAACTCATCTTTTGCATATAGTGTTCCAATAGGCAGCAAGGAAGAAAAAGGCTGCCTTCTATCCTACGGAAACAAGGAGAGAGACCTTTTTCAAATGTACCAGAGACTAATTTCTTTTTAATCCTCTAAAGAAATTCCTCTGCTACATGCACAAATGCACCTCATCAAGTGAAAAGGGATTCTATCTTTTCAGGTTAAATGTAGAAATGAGTTTTCTATTCCTCTCAAGTGCAAAAGCGAGAGGTCTCAGAACTGTCTCCTTGGCTAAGAAGTAGCACATTGAAACTCTGAGCCCTAAATGTAAATGAACAAAATATAAAATCCGAGTTCTCTTATGTAGAATTTCAAAGAATTCTGTGATAATTCTGTGAAGACTTTTAAGAGAAATCCTCCAATACCGTGGTATTTCCAGAGTTGTTGTGATAATGGGAGGTGCCCAAATGTCTTGCTAGACATTTTTAAACACATTTCAGTTTGATGGACTTGGGAAAATGAAATCCCTGACCAGATCAGCTGAGGGTCTTGTATAACTTTACTGACCAAGCTCTGATCCCACAAAAAGGAGACACAAAAAGGTATAAAAGAACCTAGTGAGCTGAGTGTCTTATAAAGCTCTGGAGGAGCTGGAATAAAGGCTTAACTTCAGTATCGCATAATGACTTCTCTCACAACTGCCTTCATCCATCTTCAAATCCGTGATGAAAATGTTGTCATGAAAAGGCTGCTATCAGGGCAGGAGAGTTCCACTGTTGGTATAAAAGAATATATAAAGGTATTAATTCCTGCTGGCAGTATTCTGTGTCATTTTCTTGAATACTGTTTTATTTCTCAGTGAGTGAGACAGATATTGCTACCTTCAACATGACTTAACTGATTTGTTCCCATTTGGGGCAATGGGCTCTATCATTAATAACTTATGTAACTCATAGATCATGATGATATTCCAAGCTATAGGTAACATCTAAATTATTGGTTAACTGCTTCTGATCTGGAGGGATATAAATTAAATTGGCAATCGTAAAATTAAGCTTAACGACTGATATAGAGTCAGAAAGAAGTATATATGCATACTTATTCTTAAAAAATACTGATTTCCACATTGTTATCAAACTGAGAAGAACAATTGATTTGGTATTTGTGTCAACTTTGGCAGTAACGCACATATTTTAATTATATTTAGATATCTCTTATTACCTATTTGTGGCAGTTTCAGTTCAAACTGGGTGGAAACACCAATTTTGTCTAGTGGTTTAGATTCGCCAATTTGAATTTCCTGGCCCATGCACCAAATAATGTGCTGGGCTTAGAGCTGGTTAAACTCACCAGTGCACTTACTCATTTCTTGCTGTGAGATATGATTTAGGAGAAGAACAAAAACAGACTATGCAGAAAGCTTTACTAACAAAACTAAAAGAGTAGAAAAGAAAAATCAGAAGGAAACTTCCGGAATACATTCCCTCCCCCTGCCCACCTTCTCTCCTTTCCCAATTGACAACATAGAAACAAAACCTAGGATTTTAAATCAGTTATCACTTCTACAGTAGTCTTTCCTAAGTTCTCAGAGGGCAAGGATTTTTCTTTGCCGTGCCCTAGAGACTTTTCCACAAGAGCACAATCCTCTCGTTGTTGTGCATTTTCACAAACATCAGCTGCTCGGTTTATACAATTTCTGCTATTGTGAAATTCCTCCCATGTTCACAACCTTCTCGCAGCTGAGTGAATGGGCCATATCAACTTATGGGGTGTTGTTCTTCAAGGATGAGCTATTCAAAGGCAAGTCCCACTTCCTTTATTTCTGCAATCATCTCCATGTCCAAGAAGAGAGGTATTTTCTCCCTGGGAGCACAGGGTCTTCCTCACTCTCATCTCTGTCTCTCTCTGTTCAAGCTTCTCATGGAGTCACTGCTTCTTCAGCATCTGCTTTGCTTAATTGTAGCTGCCTCTGCTCAGGTCTACGGTTTGAACT
Source organism: Anthoscopus minutus (assembly GCA_013399455.1). Classification (NCBI taxonomy): domain Eukaryota; kingdom Metazoa; phylum Chordata; class Aves; order Passeriformes; family Paridae; genus Anthoscopus; species Anthoscopus minutus. Next base: position 14,560 of record VWYI01008720.1, on the reverse strand, counting down.
CTCCATCCCCCCATACTTTTTTATCTCTCATGAATTAAAGGAAATACTGTAGTTTATTGTAGTCCATCTCCATGGCATTACCAAAAGAATTTTTCAGCCTCATGAGGCATCCCCTCATTCTCCTTCCATCTGGAACTCAAACTCCTTTCACTGACCTTTCATGTTGTCATGTCTACACTGTCTTCATGTTGTCACTCTGTGCTTTTCTCTCACCCAAGGGAAGAATCGTGCTCTGCAGGTCTCATCTGTGCACTGTCAGGGTTAACATTTCACCCAGGCTGGCAGGTGTTGGTGGGCAGTGGCTGAAGCAGTCATGGTGATGGATGCAGCCGTGCTGGGTTCATTTCTCTCTCTCTCTCTGCCCAGCAGCTGCTGGAAGAGGCTGCAGTGGGGGAGGCCTGGCCCGGCCTGGAGCCCGGGGAATCCCAATCAGCACAGGCCAAAGAGGGGGCTGGGGCAGGGCCTGGTGTTCCTGAGATCTCAGCAGCTGTGACCTGGTGTTATCGAAATCTCAGCAGCTGTGACCTGGTGTTACCAAGATCTCAGCAGCTGTGACCCGGTGTTCCCGAGATCTCAGCAGCTGTGACCTGGTGTTCCCGAGATCTCAGCAGCTGTGACCTGGTGTTCCTGAGATCTCAGCAGCTGTGACCTGGTGTTCCCGAGATCTCAGCAGCTGTGCCCTGGCCCAGCTCCGGCCGGGGCCCCCCTGGGCTCCCATCCCCGCCCGGGAGCCGCTGGGGCCCAGCCCGGCCCGGCCAGGCCATGAGGGCCGCCGCAGAGCAGGGCCGGCCCCACAGAGCTGCCGATACCTTCTGGAGCCAGAAGCCAAAAATGACTTTTGGAACTTCCCGGGTTTTAAAACGTGGTGTTCACAGAGGCAAACCCAGTTTCTCAATGGTTTACAAAGCTGTCATTTCTCAGAACTAGACAGCCACTGGCCTTTCCTAGGCACAGAGGAAGCTCCCAGGACCCTCTCTCAGGAAAATAATGTCTGTGAATGATTTCTTCCTTCTTCCTTAATATCAACCAATGTCAAACCAGCACACTATTACAACCTTATTTGTTATGCTAATACATTTAACCTATTGGTCATGTCTACAACAGATCTGGATTGTCTTGATGTGGATATTAGATTTTTTTTGTTGTAAAAATAATTGGTTTAGTGGTTTGAGATCTTAATCATAAGATCTTTTCTGGTTTTTAAGTGAGGGCAACACAACAGGTTTTGTTCATTTTGGTGCCCTTAAATGCTCTTAAAATGAAATTACTTTTGTAATTAAAGTAGCTTGTCTATCCCTATTGAAACTTTCTTCCGGCATTGCAGAACTGGTTATATTCAAGCCACTCTATTTTGTACTCTTTCTGGAAAGGTGTTTTATCAGATTCAAATACTTCCGTGATCTGAGGCTTAACTGATGTTTTTTGAGTGGAATCCAAAGTGCTGATTTAAGTTGGTTATCATAGCTTTTCTGCCTGAAAAACTCTCTGCCTCTTGTGGAGGCTAACAGGAATTCTCCAACTAAAAAAGCTTCTGATTCCTTATGATCTGCTATGTGGTTACATGTTGAGAATTTCAGTGCATGTTTTCATTTTACTTCAAGAGGGAGAATGCTCATGATATCGGTTTTCTTCTGTGTCTCTCACCGGGGAGCTCATCAACTATTAGAGAAAGGTTTGTCCAAAACTCCTGCTTACCAGTAAACCAGGATAAAATTATTTCAGAATAGATATAATTTTCTCTTACTAAGAGCCATAACTTTAAAAAAATAATCCCACTGGTTTAAGCAGGTTTCCTATGTGTTCAAACCTGTGTGTACTGACAACTACGTAAGGAGGCTTTGTAACTAGTATCATTTATAAGCGCAGCTAAAACTATTACTTGATTAGCACAATGCTGCTTGAATCAGCAGATATTTGTGCTTTAAACATCTTTTTAGTCTGGATCCAAAATGTGTTGGGAAGCTGTCAAGGGAAAACTCTGAATCAGGCAAAAGTACTGTGTAAAGTAAAACACAAATCATCAGGGACATGAAATTCTCTTAGTAAAAATTTATGCAAATCCCATGCATTGCTTAGATTACTTATAGACCTGCCACTCATTGATTAGATTAAAACTCATTCACTTTTCATTACCTCAATGTGGTTCTTAAAAAATTGTATTTTAATGTATCTATGAATTCTTCAAATATATATATTTCTATGCCTTCATTCAGATGCACTGTTGCTCTGGTTTGGATAGGATTTTTAAAAAAAAATGAATTCCATTCAGTAATGGGTGACAGATTAAAATTAAAGAGCGGTCAATAGCCTCTAAAATAGTAAACACACTTCCTTAATCTTTGAAAATGAAGAATGATTATAATGTTGCAAACTCTCTTCTCACAGTGATTTGAAAGTTTCAACTACATTTGAAGATGGGAAAAAAATTGTAACAGATATTTCAGGTCAAAATTCCCGATTGGCTTCTTGTCCAAGTTTACAGTGAACTTAGAGCCAAAAAAACTTCAGCTTTAAAAATCTTGTTTCTAAAACACAGGTGCTAATGCAGGATGTAAGCCTGTGAATTAGTGTTTCAAAGCAAACTGGAGAAAATAATTATTCATTATAATCTCTCCATATTAAATTGGAGATCAAAGCTTCTAGCTGCATCCTCAGGTCCCAGAGGTTATGAAATTTTACTGTCTATGAAAATATTTTTCATTATTTCCTTTACGAGGTGGAAAAACTGGAACACAACTTTCATATCTGCATAGTTCATGACTGTTTAACTGTCACAAACAGGCAGTTTATCTTACGCAGCTGAGTAGCTGTTGCCACATTCATGTTTACACCACATATGTTTTGATTAATCAACTCCTTTTCATTACCCAGCATTAGCAAAAACTGACATCTTCTCTGAACCACAAAATGCTGTGCTTAATATTTTTACAGGATAGCAATAATATATTAGTTAAATGCCTGTAATGCTGAAAAAGAGGAATGGCATCATGGGAAGGGCAAAGGAATCATATAATTACCAGGAATAACAGAATAATGATTCTGTCACTCTGTATGTGCACAGCAAGAGGAACATGCAAGTTAAAGTAACTCAAGGCTTGCTGGGACTGAATTGTCTCTTGTGCTTTTAATCCTTTGAGACAAATAGCAGGGGCTCCATCCAGCATGTGCCAGAAGCCAGGAGGAGGAGGTAATGAGCTGTGAAACAACCTCAGCTTGGCTTGTTTAGCTGTGCCCAGCGGAACAAGATGCACAAGTCTTGCACTAGACAAACTCAACAGTCAGGCAGCATGTGAAGAAGTATCTCCTCCATGAATAAACTAAATTAAGGAGCTCCCTCCCTGCTTGTTCCTCTGAAAGCTCAGTGCCCCTCAACTAAGCAAAACTTAGTTTTTGATAATTCATGAAACCTAGAAATGTAGGCAACAATGGGAAAACACAGCCAAGGAAGTTTTCAGTTAGAACAAGGTGTAAAATAATATACCTTAGAGTTACTGTGTATTTGAACTTCTGAAAATACCTGTTAAGACTGGATGTGGTAATTTGTTTTATACTTCAAATAGTAAAAATGTAACCTATTACTATAAAGTTAATGTAATTAAAAATGAAACCATATTTTTATCAAACTAAGAGATATTTAGAAGTCTATCTACTCTCAATACCACAGAACACCTACAAAATTTAAATTAAGTTAGTAATTTTATACTGGTAAATATTAAAAACTGTTGAAAGAGCATTTTGATTTCATATCTATTTTCCTTTTCTACCACTAAAGAACAATATATAAAACTGTAAAACACTCTGCTGTTCTTGGGAAATGCAAGTTATTTTAGTTCAAGAAGTACAAGCTTTAAGTTAAATAGTATTTGAATGTTTCCTCAGGATACAGTGATATTCATTTTTTTCTCAGTACGAAATTGATTGAAGAAGTAATCATCATTGGCATGTAATTCCCATTCCATTATTAAATGTTATTACCTACCCTGCTCTGTTGATATAAGGATTGAGGTAATCTACCTAGTAAATCAAAACAATGAAGTGATCCTGATTAAAAATAATTTACAAATATTTTATTTCTATTAAAATCATCCATCAAGAAGATTTGCTTCTATGAATGCATTGATTGTTTTTGCTAGTTAGTAATATTTCACAGATTTGCTTCCTATAATGAACCATTCTAAAGCCATTCCATTTTGTATATGGCTTAGGTCACCTAAATCAAGTCAGTGGCTTCTGAATCTTCTCAAGAGGTAGGGGTATTTTCAGACAAATGTACAATATTGAATACTCCTCAATACATATCTGCACAACCATATCTTGACAGCTGTTCTAATCTGCAGAAAATAGCATCAATGTATGCATAATAATGAACAAGAGAGCTAAAGCTCTCAGTATTTTCTCTCCTGGCAGAATTTTGCTGTAATTTTAAAAGTAATTACAAAATTTCCCTAGATTAGTACTACAAACATAATGAAGAGACTCAGAAACTGGTTCAAAAAGAAAGAGACAATGTAACAGCACACGTACATCTCCCTTAGTCTAATTTAATGGTTTCTTATGAAACATTGAAAAAGATATGCTTTATTTTTTACCTCATAATTCTGCATAGAATTTCCCAGTCTTTCATAATTTAAAATATTTAATTAAAATATTTGAATGAATTGCATGGAATTCTTTAAACTTTTAATTACCTAACAAAATACAAACTATTTCTTTTTATAAACAGTAAGAAGATTCCTCTGGGTACAAGTAGGTATTGAAATGGTCTTGTGGGGCTTTATTGTTTTGTTTTAAGTACTTCTTTTTGGTGCCTTAAATTTATGATTTCTTTTATGGCCTTTTAAACTCAGATACTATTTACAAACAGACAATGTGATGGTTGTTTTCCATTAAATCAATAAACTCAGAGTTATTAAAATCCTCTTAGGCTTCATTACTAGCAAACACTTGTGTTGAGGAAAGCAACTCAGTGTTTTTAAAATTACACATATCCCTAAATACCATTGAATTCAATGCATCACATGCCTAAGTTATTTTGTGCATAAGGAATATAAATCAGGAGCTTAGTTAATTCCAGAAACCTAATGATATCCAGCAGTGGAACTATCCATATTTATGATCCACCAGAGTAAATAATTATTTTCTTTGACTGTTTAAAAATATTTTGATGATTAGAATTCACATACATACCTCAATGAAAAAATAGAATATTTTTAATATTTTTTTCATTTAAATAGAATTTTATTAAGCAGTTAGTATCTGATCTGGTTTGTATCACTTACATGCTGTGGGCCATCATTTTCTTCATTTATTACATGGCTGCATTTGTAATTATGTCTTGAAAATTCTTCATCTGGGAAATAAGTATTCAGTTCCAAAACACTCCATGTCAGTTCTGTCTGCACAGAAACTGGTAGTAGGCTTGATAGAGTAGATTTACACAGCTGTAGGAGCTCTGCCTTAAGATTCCTCTTGCTGAAGGGTAACAACATTAAACATATTTTTTTAATCGAACAAGAAACAAGAGACTGTTTATTTTCATCTACAACAAGTGGAATCTTACACAGACAGTCATCTTTCATTTAAATCTGAGGGATATTTTCTAGCTATTTCATTTAAAATGGAATCAGGTCTCAAAATATCTTGTGCACACCAAGCAACTTCTGAAAGCACTCTCAGAGCCAGACTCATATGCTGGCAGCTTTGCGACACACTTGAACAACTTCTATTTGCTAGTGCTGCCTGAAAGAACTCAAAGAGGTTGTTTCTGAATGTTATTATGAGAGCTCAAATCTCATTATTCTCCCAGCCAAATGTAAGGTGATTTCTGAATAGAATAAAAATGAATTTCTGTTGTAATTTGCTGATATCAAAAGCTGCATTTATTAATTCAATAGCATCATCTTAGATAAGTAGGCTTCAGAACAGAAAAAATAAAAATTTAATGCTTCTGCATTCCATGTGTATGTTGTGGTATTTACAGGGTTATTTAAAATGTGTTACTACTAGTTCAGAAAGGGTATTTCACTCTGATCTTTCAGTGTATTAACTGTGTTAACATTTTCCTTTTTGGTCTTTGCTTAGCAAGTAGAAAATATTCCACTGCTTCTATTGATTAAAATTTAAATTTATCATTTTCCTTACCTTCTTGAAATAGTGACAAATTGCAATGCTTCGTAAAATATGTTTAATTTCTAAAATTCCAAACGATGAAGAAATTTTTCAGAGTTGTTTTGCTAATTTTTAATTTTAAGTCTTTCCTGGAATCAAGAAATATCTCTAAAATCTGATGATATTTTGGCTTGAATCTGAATACATAAAAATTTATTAAATATATAGGAAGCCTGAATCAAAAAATGCTGTCAGTCAGAAGCACAGGTCTAGATTATTCTTTTATTCTCTGACATCAGAATTGTACCTTAAAAGTAGCATTAATTGCTATAAAATATAGAAAATAAATGACAATTTTTTCTAGAAATTCTACATGTCAAAAATATCTTACATATTTATAAAAAAAATAAATCCATAAGCAGTAGATTTTCCTTCCTGAACCATCAAAAATGTTTCAGTCATAGTTCTAAATTTTGCGTAATGATCCTCTAGTATTTCAAGTTGAAAAGGACCTCGGGAGATCTTTGGTTCAACCTCCTCATCAAAGAAGGTCTGATCGGGGTATACAATAGGGTCTTGAAAATTGTTAAAGACAACTGTACAAATTCTTGGGGCTATCCTCAGTGGCGGTCTGGATTTTGGATTTTGTCTTTTATTTTCTTTGGTTTTAGTTCAAACACTTATATTTCTTGAGCAAATTAAAGACTATGTAAAAATGAGTCATGGTAATCATTATGGTGATTCTGCTGCACCATTCTTATGACTTGATACATCATTTCATACTTTTTCACATAATGTGATTTATTTAACTTGGCGTAGTACAGCACAGTTCCTCAGCAGGGGCTCGTCCACAGGAGGTGTGCAGTATTAAAGATATCTTTTTTTGTGTATTGAGAAAATTAATCTCAAAAGTCAGACCAGATATTAATAATATGCTTTTATCAGTAGATTTATATAAGGCATGTGCTACCTGCAGTTTTGTGGGTGACTGAATATCAATATTTTAAAAATCTTCCAGTGAGGGACCTGATGTTGGTCTGTCTTGCAACATTGTCATAAATGCTACTCTGGATAACATTTGATGTTCCTGCTCATGAAATATTTTCCAGTTGATCCACATGCCAGCGTCTTCAGTCCTCTTTTAGAAAGTGATATGGCTACCATGGGCTAATTTATCACACAGCAAACAGTAGCTGCCATACATCTAGTGGGAAATATTTTGCAAACATCATAGTAAGACTCAATACTCATATGTATTCACAGAAATGCATGAAAATGATCTGCACCTTTTTATAGATTTTTGTGACCTCACCTTCTCCTAAATTCTATTTTTCTCTGGACACTCATTGCCAAATTTATAAAGAATCATTGCAATAGGTGTTAGTCTGCTGACTGAAAGAGATTGTGAGTGCTATAGGAAATACAATTTATTTATGAGATCTTCCCTTTTGGATTCTAGACAAAAAGCTCTTGCTTTCCAAGTATGTTTCAAAGGACATTGAGGTGATGCACTTTGTCCAGAGAAGGGCAACGAAGCTGGTGAAGGGTCTAGAAAGCATGACCTGTAAGAAGAAGCTGAGGCAACTGCGGTTTTTTAGCCTGGAGAAAAGGAAGCGTCTTAGGGATTTTATTGTCCTCTACAACTACCTGAAAGGAGATTGTTGGTATCTTCTGCCATGTCTCAAGTGAAAGGACAAGAGGAAATGGCCTCAAAATGTGGCAAGGAAGACTCAGATTAGATATTAGAATTTTTATTTTTCCATGGAAGAGTGATCAGGCACTGGAACAGGTGTCCAGGGAGGTGGTGGAATATTGTGTCTGGAAGTGTTCAAGAGGATGTGGCACTGGGAATATGGTTTGTGGGGTGACTTTGGTAGTGCTAAGTTGAAGAGTGAACTGGGTAATTTTCAGTAACTCTTCCAGCTGTGATGGTTCTGTGATTACAGCACAGTCATGGCCAATGAACTGGCCTGCATGTTTGTCTCTCTTACTGAAAGAAGGCACCTTCCTCTTTGCTGAGCACACTGGACAGGCTCATACAAGATGACTGCAGAATCTGGACCCTACACAAATACTTTCCTATGCTTTGGCTCATGGCTGTAGTAAATTAAACAAAACTCTGTTAGCTTGGCAGTTTCACGGACCAATAATTTACAGCCACCTCTAGGGAGCATCATGCACAGCCAAAATGTGTTCAAGTGCAGGGTCTCGCATTGTGCTTAGGAGATAAATATATGCATGTATTACTCCAGTGGGCTGGTATGTGGTCAGGAGCACGTGCTGCTCTTGGATAAAGTCTGTTGGCCACAATACAGAGAGTGGTCTAAAAGTGGTAGCAAGGAATGAAAAATGCAGTTTATTCTTCTGAAGTGCCTATTAAATGTAAAGCGCTCATTGTTCTTCAAATGCCTATTTAGGGGAGAGGAAGGAGAGTGGTGATGATATTTTAGAGGCTTGGAAGACTTAATTAGGAATGTGCATCTGAGGAATATGCACTTGTTTAGCTTGAGTCTAAAATTATTTGTTTTCCAGTGTTTATATGAGATTTTCTGTTGTCAGCTATTCTGGGTTAAATTTGAGTCTATGTGGCATCAGAGGTTCATTTTATAATTCCCTGCTAGAAAATTTAAAAATTGTTAACTATCATTCTTTTAATTTCAGAGGATTTTTTTGCTCTGTTTTACTCTTTATTTTGTTTTTTGAGACACCAAATACAATCCCTTAGTACAGAAGAAAAAAAAAGTGTATGTTTGTCTATTATTGTAAAAGTCTCTAGTTTTAAACTGCACTGTTACAAATGTTCAAAGGGCTGAAAACCTGAGTGGAAAATTTTCAGTGTTGTGTAGTTTATTGTATTTATCTGTGATACATGTTTCTGGATTCATTGAAATATGCAGCTAAGGTCCTAACCTCATGGAAATCCTGGTAAAATATGAGAAGGCAAACTGCTGGTTGTGTCAGAGCTGGGACATGCCAGGTCCCATAAAGAGGATTAAACCCTTGCCTCCTTAATGCTCAGAAGTGAGAAGGAAGGGTGAACTGAGCTCCTGTTCCCCACAAATGGCTGAAAGATCCTTCTGTAGAAAGGCATCTGCTGCTGGCTCACACCTCTCGCTAAATTCAGCAACAGTCTAGCCCCAAAGCTGGGAAGGGCCTTCAGCATGTCCTTTCATATTCCAGGCACTAAAAATACTTATCACTGCTCTTGATAATAACACGTAATTCAGGAAATAGCAACATAAAGATAAAAGTTTCATTCAAGTACTCAGAAAAAAAACCAACAAGTTGGGATACTGGTGTAGACATAAAGAGGGGATTGTAGGCTGTGTGAGTTGCTGTAAAGAAAGATATCATTAACACCTTCTGCCATAGTCAGATTGATAACAAGGATCACTCCTTTCTGGGAATCTCAAATCTGGCAACTCACCTATAAAACCTAGCAAGCCATGTGCTGGAGGGAAGATGTCCTGCCCCTTCCCAAACATGCAGGAGTCTCACAAGCTAATAGTAATTTTATCCCAAATTATATAGTCTGCTGGAGATGATCATCCAGCAGAATGGCTCAGTGCCAATTATTTTAACAGATAAATAGGCAAGCTGAGTTTGAAGAATTTATTTCTCAGGAGTTCAGTTACGGCCTCCTTTAAATGTGAGTCTTGATCTAGACTTGTCTCAAATTTAAGAGCAGCCACGTAACCTGGGGAGTTAGAATCAGCCATTGCACAGTTGCAGGCAGTACCCTGACAACAGAAATTAGTGTGGTTTGATTAGATTTGCCTAATAGCTTACCTGGGGTGCTCCTGAAGAAATTGGATGGTCTTTTAAATGGAAATCAAAATTTTTTGTTTTGTTTTTACTGTGCATAATTATAGGGTTTTCCTAACCTTTAGACTGTGTTGAAGAGAAGTGAAAAGAGTTTGTTATTTTCAGGACCTTGTATTTTCTCTTTATGAGAAAAAACAAAAGAAAGAAGGAAGGAAAAAGATGAAAATGACATTACAAAAAAATAATATATTTTTTACATTTTTAAAAAAAGATTATTAAAGATACTTTGCAATGTTAAAGAAAGATAATTCTTAGAAAAAAATTTGTTTTCAAATTTAGAGTAGAAATTATTTTATTTTGCTTTCACATCAGTGATATGTGAGCAGGTTTTTTTAACTTTAAAACAAAGTGTTGATTGAGATATTATTTCCTATTTCACATCATCTCATGCATTATTCTGACTCTTATTAGGATTCTTTCATTTTGGAAAAAAAATTGAAGAAATGTCTAATTTGAGTCACTTTCACAGGATGGAAATGGTGATTCATTAGGATGACCTGTGTGTTTGTCCTTTCTCACTGGAATACTAAAATTGAGGAAGTTTTGTGTCTAAAGAGTTGCAAATTATAAATTATATATCAGTCTCCCTGTTTTTTTAACTTCTTGTTTTTCTACAACCAAAACTCAATCAGAGACATCAGAGATACTAATCATAGTTCTCCCACACATTCAGTGTAATATTTGTTAATATCTTTGAGTGTGACCTTGAACAGATTCAGGAAGGTTGTGGAGTCTCCACCATTGGAAATATTCAGACTCTGTCTGGACGTGGCCCTGGACAACCAGCTCTGGGTGAAACTGTTGGAACAGGCAAAGCTGGACCAGGTGAGGACCAGAGGTGCCTTCCAACCTCAGCTCTTCTGTGATCATGAAAATTCAGTTTGTAATCAATGGAAATAAAAAAACCATCATAATCCTTGTCCCACTCAGATCCTCCTTCTCCCTACCCGCAAATGCCTATCTATGCAAGTAGGTGATCAAATAATACAAAATAAAAAATGGACATTCAAATTTAAGTCCGTTTTGGGAAAGGAGAAATAATTCACCATGCTCTAATTTAGGAGAAAGGCTATGCTTACTGATATCCTATTGTGATCCACCCTCATACATCACTGTGACTCCACTGAAAGGAGAAGAATTAAAAGAGAAAAACTGATACAATGCACTGATAAATAAGCCTGTATGTTTATAAGAGGAAATTTATTAATAGCTTATGCCTTTCATAATTGATCATTACTCAGAAAAAAATATAACACTGAAAACACTGTAGAGGGAATATGATCCTCTGGCTTTAACTGTATTGGATTTTCTCTG
>VWYI01008718.1:57193-92113 GCA_013399455.1 Anthoscopus minutus | reverse complement strand
GTGATTTGATGATGCAATAGATACAATTTTAATCTGCCCTGTAACATTGAACATAGTGGTAATGTAGTATAGGTTCACTCTGCTAGCTAAAATTAGTCCACCTATGTTTTTCAAAGATCACACTGACTAGCTTTTGCAGAGGATCAGGTATCATCACACATCTTGCACTTTGTGCAAAATCAGTATCACTTCCCTGCTGCACACTAGATAATTTGACAAGAACATTCTTTTGCATGATCCAGGTGAAATTTTTGCTGCAGGGTGATTTGCTGATGCATTCAGCCAGTATGAATGGTTATGAAAACAAGGTGTGTGTTTTAATGATAAATTTCATATTTCTGCACCAAAAAAAATGCAAGATTTTGAGAATAAACAGTATGGGAAACTTGAGGAGAACCTGATAAGCATGTTGTTGGGCACTCTAGAAATTCCTTCTGCCTGGGGCTATGCATATAACTAATTCCTTAGTTTGGTTGCTGAATTGAAAGGATAAAAACCTCCACAATCTGTTATTCACTGCCAAAATGAAATGCAAAATGATTTGCTTTATTCAAAGTTAATGCAATTTTTTCCTTTCTTCATAAGGGCTTACAATTAAACATAAGAGACAAAACCACCAGATTTCTGTAGGTGTCTTCTTATACTCAAATGTATAAGAGGTAGTACACATATCCAAAATGCATAATGTCTAGATCAAATTGTTTTAAAGGGAATCTGAATGAAGCAGAGAATTTGAATGCCAGACACCCTAAGCAGTATTTGTGCAGTCAGAGCCATGGTATCTTTAGTTGACACATTTTCCCTTTCTATGAATAGTCATTAATCAAATCTCTGACTCAGTGGTGACCCAGTTACTACACACAACATTAAGGACATTGCCCTAAATTGCAGAAGACACTTAGAATGCAGACACATATGTATGCAGTTATTTGCACACACAATTCAGCATTGCATAATGAAAATTTAGCTAGCTGCACATGATCTGGTGGACATGGAGGAACTGCAGACCACCACCAAAGTTCTGTCTCCCAGAACCAGCATTACTGCAGTAGCATGGTGTTGAACAACACTTCAGCAAATCCTATTAGATTAGCTGGAGTGGCAGTCTTGTGGTCCTGAAGACACAGAGCTGTCTCAGCTCCATGCTTCCCAGTAATTTTTAAGTGCTTCTTTCAGTTTATCATATTAAATAGAAATAAATTTAATGCATTGTAGTGAAGTACACAACTATTTATTGAAAGAGAGGTGCCACCAATAAATACATTTCTCCAGTCCCAAAGGTTTGAAAAACTAAATGTAATTTCACTATTATTTTTTAAGATAGTAAATCCTCCATTCTGGAGACTTTGCTATTTTCCAGTTGATTTTCCACTGTCAATTCTAAGCATGGAAGTAAAAAAGTAACATTTAGGAGTGAAGGAAAGATCAAAACAAGTGGCTTGAGAGATTGTCTTTATTTTGCAAACATACTTGCATGTACTTATGAAGTTAAATAATCAGTGAAGATATTTAAGGTGGTTTTGTGGGCTTTGAAGGTTTGCATGAAGTCAGGTGTTTCCCAGCCTGCCTTATATGAAAGCAACAGGCACTTTCCATATCAACCTGTGCTACAGCAAGTGCATTTCACCAAGGTAAATTATACATTTTGTCCCCAAATTCAATGGGTGAATATGCATAAAAATATTCTTATTGTCAGGGCAAGAAAAGAAGGGAATGTGATTAAGATTTGTTACAAGGTTGGCAAGACTGGGGTAGGATATAGCTTCCATACATTAAGAGACCAAAGAGACATCAGGTCTTCAGCTTGGAAAGAGAGAGATGAACAGGGTTATGAAAGTCTACACTGTTGTGAGTGGCATGGAAGAGGTTACTGTAGGATGATTACCAATGCCACAAAACAAGAGCTGGAAAGCACAAAATCAATTCATCACACAACAAGTCCATGCAAAATAAAAGGAAGTTGCTTCACACAGCTCATAATTAGAATAATAATTAGTACACAGAGTGATGACCACAAAATTTGGGACAACAAAGCTATAAAGATGCTGAAAGAGATGCTTGGAAAATGGGAGTCTGGAGTTCTTTAAAGACAGTGGTCCAGTTGCTTCTCAAGTTGAGGTGGCCTCAGAAGAACAATAGTATCTCTCCCTTGGAGCACAGCTCCAAGCTCAGGAGCTACTAAATCTAGAATTAGCACATGTTGAGCCACATCTTCCTTACTTATATCTGCTCTTAGTCAGATGGTAATCAGTTCAATCATCAGCAGACTCCTTTTTCTATGGTGAATACATCCCCCATTCCCCATCCCTGCTTTCTCCTTTCTTTCTTACTTGGGAAGGGGTGAAGTACTGCTGGAAGATTTGTTGGGATGTCTTAACACCAGGAGTACTTCAGGGAGCTGGGTGACAATGCTTTTTTTGCTGTATGGGCAAAGGATGATCTAGAATTAAGGAAGTAGACACAGAGAGATGGTGCAGTCAGAGTGAGGGGAAGTGCTCATGTGCTCTGACTGAGCACAAACAAAAAACAGAATTCCAGGGAAAAGGATCTGCCTCACAATAATTATTCTTGGCTGTTTACTCTGTAGAAGATGGCTTGCTGCTGAGATTTATAGAGAGCAAGAGAAGATGCTTCTCCCAAGTGGATTATTATAACTATTTGCTCATTATCTAAAACTTGGTTCTTGGCGTTCACTTCTGGTGGAATTGCAATCTAACATTCAGCAACACAACAAATGGATGATGCTGCCATCAAGGCCAGTTCCTTATGACCACAGAGAATAGATAACAGGGTGAGTAGTACACTGAATTTTAAATTAAACAAAATCTGTCTGCTCCCTTTCTCCCCCGCAACACTTTCAAGGCTTGCTTTCATGAGTCCAAAAATGTGCCAACACAAGATATTTAGTCTTGCTCACAAAAATAGTTTTATCAAAATTGTCATGTGGGACTATTACTACAAATACATCCCATGAGGAGAATTCACTGTAAGTAGGACACAGAAGAAGAAACCTCACAATTTCAGCTGTGGTGTCTGTCTCACACAGTCAACACTTTAACCCCTAGAAAGCTGTGTATGTTCAAAAATTAAGAGCTTGTTCTTTCCAGCAAGAGACTTGCACAGAAATATAAGGAGATAGTTTTACCATTTGGGGTTACAATTCTCAGTGCTAAAGGGCTGTGTTTTTTAGAGCAGGGATGAGAAAGTCTGATGAAAACATTCAGTTCTTTTTAACATGTAATGTTGATACTTCAGAGAACAAAAATACAGGACTGATTGCAAAAATTGAACTAGGTCAGCAGCATTTCTTGTCCTCTCAAAACACTCTTCAGTATTGCCAGCTGGAAACTCAGGATATGTTATGCCACAGTAAATTCAGAATAATTTTGTAGCCTGTAATTGTGTCTTAATTCTCACTCTGGTTCTAGAAGTACGATAATATAATGTGAGAGCAGCCACAGAAAGTATTTTGGTGGTACTTGTGACAGTTAATTCACATATTTCACAACTGCATCAAATTTTACACTGTAATGCATAAAGTAATTTCAAAAGTGCAGGAGAAATGTTTATTCTCTTCCCTGACCTGTACACTGCATTAGACAAGCATTTACAAGATTATCTAGGTATGCTATCAACAATAAGGGCATGTATGTGTAATGTCATTGCTTTTGTTATTTTTCTATGTGTATGGATAATATATAAAATAAGACAGATTGCTAATGTGTTAACAAGAGAAACACAAAAAATCGATTTTGTTTTCCTGCTGGAGCCCAGAAGTAGGTTTTCAAAGGCACAAATGGCAGGCTTGTTTAAATCCCATGGAAATTTATTTTTGACACATTTGTGTCTTTAAAAAATCTGCAGCTTTGGATTACAAAAGACCAAAATTAAATCTAAAGGCTTTGATCCTAATACCATTTTTACACAGCCAGCAAAGATATGCAGTGTTCAAAGTGATGTCTACTTATTAGAGAATGTTCAACTCATAAAAACATATTCACTTAATTCATAACAGAAAGTACTGATGGACCTGCATTATTCCACACAAAGGAATAGACTTGCTAAGAAAATCACAAATGAGGGATAATGAAACTGTGTGAGGTGCACAAGATTTGAGGACCTTGACATCTTGTTTAGCATAAGTAATCACCAAGCCACAGAGGTATTCCAGTGTCATCCTCTATTATCACATGTAGAGAAATAAAAAGCTACATCAAACCTTACAGACAAACAGATCATATTATGTTTAAACCTCAGATTGTTGCCTTTTCCACAACTTGGAAATGAAACTTGGGATAATTTTAGTAAGGAGGTAATATAAAAGGGGATCTTTATTATTTGAAGACGGTCCTAGAGACAGTTATGGAAACACGTCCACAAAACCCATCCCACCAGGGATAAGTACACATTTATAGGTTTTAGGAGATTAGTATAATTGATAAAAAGCACCAATACGGAGGACATATGGTTATACAATTCCCACCCAGGTCAAACCCCTTCTCTGGAGCCCCCTGTTCAGCACTAGCTGTGCTCTGTCCATGAAATGTGCCTCAAAAAGTTGTTGGCCTCGTTTCCCACAAAGGACCAAGATAGCACAGGGCCTTGTACCTCCCAGGGCTTGGAGCTCTGGAATTTGTTTTGTCTTTCTGCTTAAGGAAAGGCCATGGAAAAATACTGGGAAAACTAGACACTAATACAATAGGTGACAGTTACAAATATAAGTGTCAAGAATACAGAGAATATATAAAGGGAAAAAAAAGGCAAAACCCAAACAACATCAAGATCTGTGAATAACAACACCAAGGTCCACAATATAGCACTTTTTTCCCCCCTCTGTTATTTCCAAATATGCTTGGAAGGCTGATTGATAAAACTGTATGATAAACCTCAAATAACTGAGGTGGTTTTTGAGAAGAGCTACTGATTGCTATCACAGTTATTATTAGTTGTACAAAAATATAATATATACACTCCTGTTATCAATTATACTTATTCAGTTATCAGTGCAGCCCTTTGTGCCCAAAATGTTGGCTTTTTTTATGGGTGTCATGATGGTAACCAGATTGTAGTGCACATGTAGTGAAAAGAAAAGTATTTACAGTGCAATAACACCCCCCCAAGAACATCCATGCAGATAAATAACCACAATCTTATATTACAATAGTACATTGGATTTGACTTAGCCCTAAAATAGATCTCCTCTTTCACTGGAAGTGACAGTAGCTGTGTGGTCACTCTGCACCTTCTCTGAGCTCTGCAGATGAAGAGTGAAGAGTGTGCATGCTCTGGGGAGGAGGACCTGAAGCAGATGGAGGAAGGCAGCATATCGTTTGCAATGGAAATGCACACATGCCCCAGCATACATTTGGCAACAATGTCCTAACCTGTGGTTCACAGAAGTACAGTCATGTCAGGAGAAACAGAGAAAAATAAATAAGGCTTAGAAACTGACCTGTTTTTCATTTTCATCCTCCAGTCTCAGCCTGTCCTCAATGCAGTTCCTGGCCTGAAGGAATGCCTTCCTCTGAGCCCTTTCTGTCAAAATCCTCACAAAGACCCCATACAAATTTACACTGACAAAAAGGATTGCATTGGCCACAAGCTGCAAGAAAGAAAGAAAAATAAATGAATATTTTAAAATGCAGATTTTTATTTTACATTTCTGCTCAGCAAACATATATTAAAAAAATTGTTTGAAAACTGTGCCTTGCTAGCCACATCACTGATACCCTTTCCTGCAGTGAAAAAATTACAGCAGCTATCACAAATCTGGACAAGCAATATTGGATAATACAGAATTTTGCATCCGCTGGAGTTAATTTCTTTTATGATGATCTGTAGCTTGTCATCTTCATTCATCATAATTTCTTTCATCAGCCCATTGGCAGATTTGTCCATCTAATAAGGAGAGCAATATCATCTGTATTTGTTCAAAATGGTCTGAAAACGGAAATTGTTTTCCTATGCTTTAATAAAGTAAGTATATCCTTGTCCCTTTTTTAATAGTGGGGAAGAAAGGCACTGACAAACCTATGACTGCAAGAAATGTGTGCCTAGGTATGCCAAGCTTTCCTATTGTGTACTTTGCATTTGGAAAATCTGGATTTTTCCCCTATCCACTGTCAGCAACAATATTGCACTTTTTGAGAAATCATCCAAAATATCATTGATGCTATCCTGCAGCAGGTCTCTCAGAAGGTGCTGAGTCTTTTCAAATGATGGTGCTTAGCACAACCCAAGGCCCACCACTATGCAATAATCACGAATTACTGTGGAACTACCTCTATAAACAGCGTTTTTGTGAAGGACACAAAAATTACTTAACTGCTCTCTTGGGTTTTCTTAATGCTTTAACAATATGTGATAAACTTAACCAACAAGAATAACTGAACAGAGGTTTGTACACAACCTCACTGTCAAAAGTAATTCTGTCCAAGTTTCTAACCAAGTCTCTGAAACATGTCTTCAGATCATAATTCTTGCAATACAATGTGTATTCAGTTAAGAGGAAATAACATCTTTTTATCCAGTGTCTTTTTGGTCCCAGTATTTTTATATACCCTAGAGCCTACTACAACATCATGATAAGGATTCATGGGACCCATAAATTCCCAAAAATCAGAAGTGACCTGGCATATAAAGTGGCCAAGAGTGAGCAAAATAGGAGCAAAGAAAGATATTACAGCAAGTAACACAATTCATATTAAGTTCCTATGCACTTAAAATGGTTCACAAAGATTATTTAACTGACAATTGTTTCCTAATTCAAAGTATGCACTTTAAGGTAGTACACTTCTACTGTTGCATGATCTGCTGGTGTAAATTGGAGAGGAGACCATTTCTTTTGTTTGCACAGTATAATGAGTCAAAGTGTGCCAACAACAAAATCAAATTTTAAGAAAAAATAAACCCACTGATTTTATTTTGTCTAGAGAAAATGCTTCCTAACAGGACTAGCGCTGACAGTTTTATGGTAAGCCAATATACCAATATGGTAAACAAAGATCCAAAATTATATCCCTGATGTTTTTGGATAGACTTTGAGAAATGCTCCACTCTACAAAAATAAACAGGAAATTTCTGATGTGCAGCACTAAAGGTATTAAACATCTCATCTCTTGTGACCTCAGAATAGTGGGAAGAATTGAAAGACTCATTCTGAGTCAGTTTTCTAGGCCTTCATGGATCCACAAGACCTCTAACTTTTACGTTCTAATCTGGTTGTTATTACTTAACAGGACATCAACAACAAATTCCCTGCAAACATTCTCACCAGAACAAAATCCAAAGAAAACCTGTCACAATAAAAGGAGCTATGCCTAGCATTAGTAGTACTTTTCCCCTCAGTTATCAAAAAAGAATCAATTATCTCACAAGAGATAAAAGCAGTGAAGAATGGTGTTATAATTTCCTTCTGAGAATGGCAAAACAGAGATTCAGCTGCATTCAGATGAATTTTAACCTAACAATCTCATATACCACTTACTTATATGCTAGTTCTGATAATAATACAGATAGTAGAACTTCAAAGATTAAATGCGGGACATGAGCATATTATTTCATGATACTGGCTGAGCATAAATAGTCTGCAATTCCCATTCTGCTTTATTTTGCTTGATCACAGAGAACTGTTTGAGATAGACCAATTTTTATCACAAGTTAATGCCTACTAAAATGAAAATACTAGAAATTCCAGTGGAATCCTACTTTTAGAGACATGAATGCAGACACATTCACCTTATTCCTTATTTTATCATGCCAAAGTGTAGTGACAACAGTGTATTTCAAAGCTAATTCTTAAAGTGCAATGGCATAAAAATAGAAAGGATTTTTAAAGGTTGTATTCAAAGACAATGAAGACAGCCCACAGAATTAACAGAGCTGACAGTCAGACAGTGCAACAACTACTTGACTCTGCCCGTATACAAAACAGCTGGAAATAACACAGGTGAAAAACTATCTTTTTGTGCTGATATCAGAGTGGCTCAAGACATAAATAATTACCTTTACAGATAATGAAAAAAAATAAAAGGTCAATCGTTTCTGGATTTCAACTGGAAGCAATAAAAGACCATATATTGTAGCAATCTGCCAAATGTTCTGGGACTATCATTATTTCACTTAAGCAACAGTGATCTCCTGGTCTAGGGGTAACCAGTAGGTGGGTTCCTGCTACTTTCAGGCTCAGCAGGGTAAATAATTTTCTGAGATGCTTTGAACAGTTTAAGATAAAACAGAGGCTTAGCTGTCAGCTCTGGCCTGCAGGGAATCAGGAAAGTGATAAAGCAAGTAAAAGATTCATAGATTTCCAAACGTGAGAAAAGAAAGTAGGGCAGATTGTCTCCTGAGGTAAGAGTTCCTTTCCTCCACAACCTGCTTCTACTTAATTACTATTTTTCCCTCAATTGCAACTAAATACTAGTCTTTCACTCTAGGTTTCTCAAATGTGTGCCATTTTCCAGTCCTTTCATTTTAATACGTACCTCTATATCTATACACATACATACACATATAATACATATATATAAACACATTATACATGTATATATATGTATGTATAAATATATATATACATACCTATACATACATGTATTTTATATATTATCCCACAATTCCAGGAAAGATTGTGAGACTTGCTGTTAAAACTAAGGAACATTGAAGAGGTACTAAGGCATTTGGAACTGCTGAAATATCAAGGATTTTCATTTTAGGTCATCCCTACTTTATTTACTATAGTGCTGCTTAGTAGGAAAGAAAGCGTTTTTGAGATTTTACCATCACCTTCTATTTATAGAACTACTGAAAAACCAATATACTTAATGCAACACAAAATGATTCCAAGACTATTTTAAACTTTTAAACAATGCTGCTCTTTTAATCCATAATGAGATTACAGGTCAGCCACAATAATAAAGTTATCAGGGTCGTGAAAGCATGATTCCAAAATTATTATTTTTTGGTCTCTTAACAGTTAATCCTGTATGCTGCCTATTACATAGTTTCAGTATGGACATCATAAACTTTAAGATTTTCTAGTTCTTAGTAGGTTACACTCCCTGTCAGTGGATGGATTCTGGCATGGTTAAATGTGCGAGAGTGTCACCAAAGGCAGACTTCCAATACAGCTAATCTTTGTGGGCTGCTGAGGGGCTTGTGCAGCTGTTTCAACCAAATCTCTCTCTCTCTCTCTCGCTCTCCTGTTTATTTCCCCGTTGCATTTTTTGGATCTCAATTTACTTTTGGAAGGGATCTTGAACTGTGGAATATGGCGCCACCCGTCAAGGAATGAGCAAATAATTCTAGCAGTAGGTAAATGTAACATTCATATACATACACAGATCTTGAGGAATTTAATTAAAGATCTCTTTTTCATTCCCCAGATTCATCTCCCTCTTCTTAAATCCCACAGGATTATTTGAGAGAGTCCTTGAAGAGTCTTTTGAAACTTTTTTCCTGTTCCAGATAGGATTTATTATCTCCTTTTTCTTTGAAAGCAAGAATGCTCATGTGTGCATTCATGGGTGCGCTTGCTCTTTCTCAAGTAAATGGTGAAAAATTCTTTTTACATATTATTATTTTCCTTTTGAGAGGACTCTTTTTATTCAGCAGACATTCTGTTACCAGGTTAACAGTTACATAGTAGATGTTTCAAAATTAAAGCTGATTTTCACTGCAGAGCAGTTTTCTGGTTTTAGTAAAATATTGTCACAGAAAAATGTGTGACTTCTGGATCACAGAAAACTTTTTTACAAAGAGGTATTCATATGGATGGTTATTGAACTGCCCAAATAATCATAGGCTAAATAAGGAAGGAAGGAAATTTCAGGAGATTTCCTCAGAATTTCATTATACATTCTAAAAGGTGGAGTTGTGGTGTAAGCAGGACTTAATAGTTTCCACTCCCAAAATTATAATTTAGTGGCTAATATCAATATTTGATTTGTTCTCAGAAGCATGAGTTCTCATGAGTAAACATGTAGAAGATATGGTCAGCGTTTCCATATGAAAATTGAAATTTGCTGGAAAAAGGAAGATCAATCCAATTCCTGTATATCTTAATACTTAGATATCTGATGAGAGGTATGGTAGGTCTAAACTCTACTTCCAGTTTTCTTCATTAATTGAATTTTACTGCAAGTAGTTTCTCTGCCACAATTTTTGTTCCTGTTAGGGTACTGTAATATTTACTCATTCTGTCAAAATACTTTGACAATGTAGCTTTTACTCATTCTGCCAAATACTTTGAGATATAGCAATGCAATGCATTACTTTAAAATATGAATGTCTATTGTGAGAGATGTCTCTAAGGCAGGAGTCGTTAACAGCTTACAAAACTGAGTCAGTGTTTCTATCATTAAAATCCTTGAGAAGCAAGGCAAGAGTGCTCTTTATGAAAATTGTTGGTATAATGGAAAAGAGTTTAAGCAAAAATAGTTTCTCCTGCTATGGAAAATACTACCATTAGAGCAGGGTTTTATTTACAGTGCTAGACTGTACAGAGGAGAATGCACAACCAGCTCTTGATTCTGACATGGCTTTGTTACGTTTAGAAATTCCTTTAGTCAACTCACTGTGAAACATTTTGAGCATGCTTAATTACTAAATCTGCTCCCTCTAATTGCTGAAGTAATGTTAGAGGAAAGAAAACTATTCCTGAGCTCCTGACAGTGTCTTAAAAAGAACACCCTCCTGTCAGAGGAGGCAGCTAAACATTTTTTCTCCAAATAAATATATTCCCATTTTGAATAAACATTCCTGTATTATTTTTGTAATGTTTTGGTTCCTGCTGTCTTATGTCATACGCTAAGGAAATGCTGTTCTGCTGTGCTATTCTCCACGGTTTCTGTGTCCATTTGTAACCTCCTGAATCTACAGCATACTCTAAAAGGAGACCACTGAGCAGTTATTTCAGTGATAATGAGTACAGATGTCGCTGTTGGGGAAAAGAGAAGTAGCACTGGGATATAACCATACAAGTGAAAAGAAATTTTATGATATCTAGGATGCCAAGTCCACTAACCACAGCCAGTTTCTCTGATGTACACACACACACATGTAACTGCAGAAATCCCCTCTGCATCTCCCTTTGCTTGCACACCTGTTTGACCCAACTAAAAGACACAATTTAGAAACATTGTTTAAAGTACATGCCATACACCTTTGTAAAAGAGTTCCCTCTACAAAAGCAGTCATTGAGAGCCAGCAAACACACCAGTCTTAAAAATTTCACTTGTTCCATATTTCTCCAAAGGATATGTCATTTTAGCTTGGAAGCATGCTATGGGAGGAGTTAGTGCATCTCCAGCTCACGTTGGCTGTTTATCTTGTCCAAAGCATTTACTTCTGAAATTAAGTGGCAGAGAATTATGATGAAATAGCAGAAGTAGAGCTGATTGAATCATAAATTTTGAATCCTAAACCTTATGTAGCACCGAAATTTAAAAAAAAATCTGATACCTGTAGCTATGATTATGCAAGATACCAAATATTTATTTTGATGAACTTAAAAAAGGGGCATCTTTCTCCTCACTGATACCCTCACTCAAGTATATGACATGAATCCATGACATTAATTTCAGGCTCCTTTTTTTGAGATTCTTAAATTCTGTGCCTGTCTTAGGGAACTTCTGAAAGGAACTTATCATTTATACATTTCCCAATAGCAATAAATCAAATCTTCATTTTGATGGGTTTTGGGTTGGTTTGGGTTTTTTTGTTTTGTTTTTTTGGGGGGAGGGGTTGTTTTGTTTTGTTATTTTCTTGTTAGAAAGACATAAAAGCGGCACTTATGCACAAGAACTTTTGTTCTTTTCTGCTTTTTTAATAAAGAAAGCAAGCTGATTTTAGGGAATTGGAAAAAAATTCTGTACAAAAGACTTACGGGTAACTTACAACAGAGCACTGATATATGAAATTTTAGGTAAAAGAAATAAAGGACTGGATAGAAAATACAGGCTGAAATACCTTTAAGCATAACTTCCAAATTGCTTCAAACCTTTCCAAATAATGAATGAGTTCATAAAAGCTGTGCTTCTGGGAAAAAAAATACCAAAGCACACAGCAATATTCTTTTCAAATGGTTGGCAAAATTGCAACAGTATTATTTGAAACCTGCCAGTGGTAAGCGCTGGGCTGTTGCACTTCAGATATAATTTTAAAAAAATTAAAAATGGTATTATTTTAATATTTGTATATCCACCTGATCCCTGATTTTGCATAATAATGTGTACCTACTGTTACACATCTGTGCTATCATGTGAACAATATTAATTATTTCTCTTGGTCTCATATTTGTATGCAGAAGTCCAGCTGATGTTAATATGAACAGTCTTCCCACATATCAAACTAGAACTTTTGATGGATAACTGGAGGCTACTTCTACAGAAAGCAAAAACTCTCTCCAAAGCCCACAGTAATGGGGCTTTTCAGAAGAGAATATCTGAAGAATATTACTTATGAGGGAAAAAATAATTTCCCAGTCATCCATATTAATTTCTGGGTAGGCAGGAGAACTGGCTTTCCACAGTTTTTCAGTATATGAGAAGCTGTGAATGTCTCTCAGAGAAATGACAGATGTGATACCTCAGCTGTAGCTTTCTCTTGCTCTTATTGTACCACACTCTAGAGTGTGTAACAGGTTTGCAGCAAAACACATACCTTAAATGCAATAATATGGTCTCAGTCACTACCATCTGCAGAAAGATGACACAATGAGCTACCTAGGAACATGCCAAAATATTCTTGCTAATGCCTTACATGTCACATCCCACGTATTTCTTAGTTCTGAAAAGATACAGGCGAATGTTACTGACATGGCTTAGGAATGGTTTTTCCCAATTTAGTGCTGTCACTGAAACACTCCAAATCACGGAAAAATACTCCAAACCATGTGCAAGCTCTCTCACCCACTCCCCACCTTGAAGGTGCAAGCTCCTTCACCTCCCCATCCTCCTGTCCTCCTGCAGCAGCTGGAGAGGAGAATTGGAGGGACAAAAGGCAATGATCATTGGTGGAGATAAGAACAATTTACCAGAAACAGCAATGAAATAAGCAAGGTAGCAGCAGAAATATCATTGACAGAGTGCACAGGAGAGGCAAATGATTCACAGGCAAGTATTGACCAGCAGCAATACCCTGAGCATGGGAAGAGAGCCCTTCTCCTGCCCCTGGAAAAGATGGGAGGTGGTATTGGATAACATCTGGGTCCCAGCCATGCCTCTTATGGCTACTGCAAGCATTAACTCTCCTAGTTGGAACGAGATCAGTTACTTATATTTCCTGATTTAATTGTTGCATTCTTTTGCAGTGTTTTTTAGGCCATCACAGAACAAATAAGCCCTCAGTTCTTCAGTATACTGGAAGGGTACTAGTAAACACTTCTGTACACTGGAGAGTTTGCTATGGGACATTGCAATTACTCCCAAGCACTATGAATAGCTGCTATGTACCACAAAATACTTGGAATATGTTGCCAAAGCATTTCAAATGATTTCTGTAGAAATTGTGGCCAATATCTTTATTTATTTATGCATGTTATTAACTTCACAGAGCCCTGGTAACCAGCCTCTGAAGCTATTCTATATCAACCTGAATTCTCAGCTTTCTCCTCATTTCCTATTAGTTAGTACAATGCTATATTTTTCAATTAGAGCATAGTGCAGCAATCTGTTGTCCAAAATTTATTTGGATTTGCCATATGCAATCTGTGGTTCCTTTGCCCCACAAGAATCGATCTGAGTTTATTTTTCTTTAAGCTGCAATACTAAATACATCAAGATTGTGAGGATATACAATCTAAGCTACTTTGAAACCTTTAGTGGTACTATAGTTGCCAGGTGACTGGACCTTCAGACCTTAAGTGCAATTTTTCTTCATTTGAGTCCCGTGCATGGCTGACAAAAGTGGATAGCGGCCTCAGCCTGGCGCCTGGCTGCTGCAGACAGGAAGCATTTCTTATCTAGAGTACAGCTCTTAGGCTACAGATGCAGAATGAGGCCATGGTTTCAGTTCAGCAAGGGCAGACACATTTCCAGATTGCTCTTGTAACAGCCCAAAGAGGAAGACTGCCCAGCCTGAGTGGGACAGCCCCTTTCCCAGGCTCCCTGCCATGCACCCTGCGCAGCCCATTGTGTGCTGCAGCTGCAGTGAACTCACTCTTGCCTCATGCTGCTGTGGCATGATCTGGTTACACCCATAAAATGCACTCCACCACCCCTCCCTTGCAGGGCCTGGCTTTCTGAAGAGTGTCAGTTAAGTGCTGAGCCCCTGACAGCTGGAACACACTCCCAGCTTTTCATTTAGGTCCTTGCAGGCAGCAGCTTTAGTTTGGTTTTCAAGTGTTTTCTGTGAAAACTCGAAAGTGTTATATGAGGTTTTGCCAATAAACAGGGCTGGGGCAGAGGGCTATTCTGCCAGCTAGTGACAGAGCTGATAACAAAACATGAGTTTTCTGAGTCTGAGCACTGCTCTCTAGTGCTCAAGCTTAGACAAGACTAAGAACTGTGCTGTTGGGGATGTCCCCAGGCTTATTCTACATGCTGTACAGACACTGAACGATCATCTATCTGGTACCAAAATAGTGTTCTGTGCAGTACACAAGCTATTTCCAGAGAGGACTTGAATTTTGCACCTGGAAAGCTGGGTAAATAAAACCTAGGAAATGCAACACCAATCCCTAAAACCTCTAAATGCATTTTTGAATTTAGCTTCATGGTCCTTTTTCAAGGTCTGCGAGACTGTCATTGTATACAATCAGGTTCCCAAATCTGTGTGTGTCAGTTAGGTATAATCAAAGACATATCACAGATGAGGAAATAAACACAGATTCAACTCAAGCTGCTGTCCAAATAATACACTCTAATGAACTCATCGTCAGGAAATCATGCTGAAATGAATCACTTAAGATCCTATATGGCAAATTCAAGCAAATTTTGGTGACCCAAGCAGCGTCACGTACACAGTTCCATATCAAATATAGAACTTAATATTTATTTCATGCCACTAAAAAAAATTTGCTCCCAAAATGTCCAGAGGTATACAGAAGTCTTCTAACAAATCACCTCGAAATTAAATTGAATGACTAAACTGTGAGGACTTGGTTCTCCTTCACTGGTGAAACACCTGGTCCTTTTCCAGATGAATGAAGCCAGATGGAGATAAAGAGAGGAAAAAGTGCATGTCCTGGTGCCCTGGCAGTCTGTGCACTGTTAAAAAGAAAACATGACTGCACCAGGATTAAATTGATCTCAGTCAGTTTCCCCTTGCACCAAAAGGATTGCCTGCTAGACCTGACAACTGTCCTCTTGTATCACTCTTGGTCTCCATGCAGACATTTGATGCAGCTGGTGAATGATGTCACTTCTGGTCAACTTTCCTGAAAAGATGAAAGTGTTTGCCTTTAGAAAATCATGTTCTATTACACAGCGCCTGGTTACTTTCCTCTCATTGTGCTTTACAACTTGCAAGAGCTGTCTTTACAGATAATAAAATTTTCACTCTGCAGGGTCATTTAAGCTGCAGTGTCTTCTGTCAGTGTTGGCATTTGAGAGCTTTAGTACTGTCAGAGTTGTAAAAGAGCAGTTTAAGAAGAGATGGAGAATGTTAGCCATTTTCTTGTTCAACTTTCAAGATTATTTTTGCAATGAGAAACCAGCTATACAATGTGTCACTGAGAAATTGATTAAACAAGAGATTGATAGGAGATTTAACAAAACAAATTCTGGTCACATTTGCACTTGATAGACAGATTGATTCCTCTGTTTAATTATTTCTCCGTTTAATTATTGTAATTAACAATTTAATTGATCAGTCAATTTTTTCAAGAGAAGTCAAAGAATTTCTAAAGATTTAGGATCAAAGGACGAAATCCTACTGATTTTCAGTTACTGATCCTAAAAATCAAGTTTATTGCTGGAACCTCTGCATGGTAATGATTAAAAATAGTCTGTGTGTGTTAAGACATGGAGGCATGATTCCATGCTTGGGAGTTTGTGTACCTTTCCAAACTGATTCACACGAACCTCATTGCTGGATCAGGAAATTAGAAATAACAATATGCCAATTTTGTGAGCAAAGAGTGTTTTGAAAGACATATCATAAGGATGCAAGACTAATAAATTTTTGCATTACATTATTGTCTTGTTGTGTGTACATTTTTTGATTCTGTTTTAATGTAACATCATTTAAATACAAAAAAAATAGATTTTGGGGAAAAGTCAGATTATTGTGAATGCCAGTCATATAAAAACATGAAGTTGAACTGCATAAATAAAGTATTAACTCAAAAACCTGAAGGCATAACAGGTGATAAATCGAGGGGGGTTTTAGGAGAAAGGAAGATTAAATGTCAGAAAAGGAAAAAAAAAAGGAAAAAGTAAAACAGTGAAGTGGAACTGAAACATGCCTACTCTGAACAGAAGAGTAGGAGAATAATACTGAGGCTAAAATTAGAGATATGATGCCAAATTTGTACAATATTGAAGACTGTACTTATTTTTTTTCTTTTTTTTTCTGGTTTGATGTGGGTTAGTTTCCTATTTTAATTCTCTCCTTTTTTTTTTTTTGCCAATGCCATATTTTTGTCTGTCTTGTAAGAGAAGGGTTTGGGCTATCTTTTGTTTAAATGAAAGAGATAGATAAAGATCACAGACTGTTTTTTGAATTCTGAACAAGATGCCTTTTTGGTTACGACTTTTTGGGCTTCTATAGTTATCAAAATAGTCAGAAACCCACCCCAAGTTTCATTTAATTTCCTCCTGCCTAAAAACTCTCTGGAGGGTCTATTTTCTGCTTTGAATGTGTTTTCAGTTTTAGTTAGCTTAAGGTTGTTCATCAAATTAAGACTGTACGGTCTTAATGTTGCTATTTCCAAGCACATATTATAAAAAATTGCAAACAGCAGAATTGTGTGCCTTGGAAAAGATGAGTAGTATTTAACTGAGTTATCGAGTATTCTGAATATTTCTTTTTCTTCTCCAAAACAAATGAGACAGGAGATATAATATGCCCAAAAGCAAGCTGTTCACTAGTAACAAAACAGTAAAAGTCAATTGCAACTACTCTAATACATCATATTATGTCCTATTATATCTTCCTTAGCTGTACACAAACCCCTCTTGCTGATTGCACTCTTTATTGCACAAATAAAGAAGAGAAAAGTTTAGAATAAGACATGTACTGCTGAAAAGACAGTGCTGCTGTACTTTTGTCTTCTTTTGGTACAGGCTCTGCTTGTTGTCTGACCTCAAAGCTGCAGAATAAATCCAGGACTGTATTTGGCTAAGTTTACAACATCAAGCAAAATGCTAGATGAGTGTTGGAAAGAGGAGGTGCTCAGAATACCCCCATAGGTGCATTTTGGAGGAGGTTACTTTGAACCAGTTCTAGTTTGCCCAATTTCCACTGCAGTCTCAGCTCTTAAAGACACAAGATGCATTACCAGAATGTTCAAAGAGATTAGGCTTTTTCTTAACCCCCCATCCCCTTCCCAATACAGCAAAAAGTAGAAATCACTTTTTTAAATGGTCCACTGCCCTAGAAGTCTCAAATGACTCATGTCATAAAGACTACACAGGTAGAGAAAAAGATGACACATCACAAAGCTATGTGCTGAATCACGCTAATTGTATCTAAGAGTTTATAATAAAAACAAATATAGTACTGTTGGTCATACTACATGTGTATGAGAAACCTACAATAAACAGAGAAGCCTGAGAGATGTTAATTACTCCATGACAAAGCTATGATGACTAAACAAAGATTAAAATACTTCCTACCTAGTCATTCAAAAATTTGTCAATTTTAATATTATCTAATGTCTGCTGATAACAGCAGACTCCTGAAATAAGTAGTTCCTAAATCATTACATGACAACATCAGAAACAATCCTGGAAATTACGAATGTGCAAGAAGGGTCTTAAAAAAGGTATGTGGTACTGAAGTGCTTCATAATAATTTTGCACACATTTAGAATTTTTTAGACCAGAAATGTAAATAATATTATGTCACAGTAAATAAGAGATTGTCTATTTTTTCATTATTTTCTCCTTTCTGTACTTAAGAATAGACATATATGTGAACCATACATTCTTGCACCAACTACATATTAGTTGCATTATTTTTTAAAACACTGAAATGAATTGTGTGTTAGATTATTCTAATTAAGTCTGCTTTACTGTTACTTAATAATAGACTGTTTTTATGTATATTTTGAAGAGTAGCTAACAATAATTTAAAAAAATGTTTTATGTCAAAACATTCAAACCTTTTCTTGTGATTGTCAAAATGGTCTGACAAAGTATCCACTTTACAGTCCATGAACCATTCTGTGAGAGATCCTAATTTACACAGATTCGTTGGTGATAGTTCTCCTGCCTTCAGAACTAAATACCAGCGATCTGATCCTAATTTCCACAATGAGGTCACCTGAAGTACTTCTTAAAAGAGAAACCTGAAACCTGAAGGCTGAAGTGATAGTATAAGTTCAGTGAAGACCCTTAAAAACGGAGGTGTTGAGTTAGTGATTTTAAAACAGGATGAGTTTCTGCAAACAGGATGAAATTCAAAGAAATAAAAGATAAGTGAAAACAAAACAAAAGAACTGGGGAACTTTGACAAGGTGGAAGACTGCACAGCTCAAAAGTACACATCCTCAGCAGAAAAAATAACAGCAGATTACTTAGAGTAAGAACAGTTGCATGGGGAAACAGTGAAGCACATGAAACAGTGAAACGCATAGCTTGAACCAGTTAAGTCCCATCTAAACAGTGTAGAAAGTAGGTAGTCAGACCAAACAAGTGTATGCAATACAGAATGGGGAACTGGGATGAATTAACACCGACTAAGACCATATTAGAAGGCAGAAGTGATTATTATTATTGGTTTTATATAGGAAAAAAATTGACAAAAACTACGAAGAACAACTGAATCTGTAGGAAAAGCATAGCCAGGGAAAAGGCAATGCACTGCTTAAAGGAAAGTTGTATCTATGAAGTCTCTCTCCGTAGCATTTTTTTTTTAAAAAATTAATCTGAACTAACCCTAGCGCAAATCACAGGATCATTACTTCTGTTCACTTCTAGGGATCTCCAGAAACTTCTAGCTCCATCTAGGAGTATCTTTCATTAAGCCCAAATTCTAGCTAAAACACTTACAGAGTCAGAGATGAAATCCATGATGCTCACAAAAAGTTCTGTCAATTTTAGAGATATAACCTTACACATTACATTACATAAATAAAAATTTCCCCAGTGCAATTACTTTTTAAAACCTCAAATGCATAGTCTATAATCAACTAAATAGACTATAACAAACTAAATTCAGACAGTAGTCACTTCACATGATCTTGTTCACTTCTGTATCTACATGAAAGTCAGAATGATAACAGGCTTTCTGGTTTAATAACTTAAGTTTCCACACTGTTCTAAAGACTTAGTTATTATAGCTACGTTATTATTGCCGGGCTATCTACATGTCTCTAATATTTTGAAACTTATTTTAAATTCTGGCTTTTAATATGTTACATTCACTATATTGCCTCGCTTTGGCACGTCGAAATCAAAATAAAACAACCCAAACACATTTATTTAGAAGAGCCAAATTTTCATATTGCGTAACTAACGGGTCTATTTTGATATCATTAACTAAGCACAAGAACTAAGATTCAGGTTTTAAAGAGAATTCTAAATCACTTTATTCATGTTAATATATCTGTAATTGTGTTCAGATTACATTAATGATATACAATTCCACCCTTAAAGACCTGTGCTAATAGGGATATTGAGTAAGATTTATTTCCACTGTAAGGCACTGTGTAATGAGTTCAGTGTAAAAAGTACACCAAGTAGTTACATTTTTGCCTGCCTAAATTACCCCTGTAGGTTCAGTGGATTGTTGGAATCTGCCAGCTTTCAAGCAGCTTCCATGCTTTGCCTCAAGTAGCAGCTTTTCAGCAATGCAGTAGGCAAAATAATTCCTCTAAATCTGTAAACTCTCTCAATGCTATCAAACCAACCAACATATCTAACTCATCACCTCTGTAATTGCACAATTAATGAAACCTAGGGGTTGCTGCCTCCAGTAATACATTATGCAGCACCAACTCACAACTCCAGTTCTCTGGGGGTATTTTAGTAAGCAGTGAATGCACAATATGGCATAGCATTTTGAGTAGTCAAGACTACTGATAGAAGTAGGATGCGAGTATAAATGGAACAATAATTTGATCTAGCAAAGCAACATTTTAGCAAAAATGAGTCAGTTTATTTAGGGACTTATGACTTTGACAGTCAAGGGAGCTAGTTGCCAACTGCCTTCAAAAGTGTGTGTCAAAAGGTTGAGCACTCCTAGTATGTCTCCTGAGGACGGACCAGTGCTGCAAAGACAATACCTGCTGAGCTCTGAAAAACTCTGCCCATGCAAATGTAGTGTCTCTGCCTGAGAGACGTGAAACTCTCTCTTTTGAGAGTTTATCCTTCCAGGTGCAGTGCTGTGCTCATATTGCTTCTGGTTTCAGTGTTTGAACAGTTTCTTGAAGCTGTGTGCTACATCCTCATCAGTGCTGCTATGAACACATGAAATGGGGAGTGGGTGAGGAGGACTCACAAAGGCAATGTGAACCAGTGGAAGCAGAGACTGCCCTGATGCTACTTCCTGCTGACTTTTGTTCCTGTCCTGACTCAGCAATCACATGTTAAATTGGCTCAGGGAACTTACCTGACTAAAAGACACCCACTATGTACAAATAATCTTATTTTTCAAAGTTGTACCCCTTGAGAGATCACACTTTTTTCAACAGTTAGCAACATGAGAATCACCACTACTTGAAAATGTAGCCCAGCTTAACAAAACTAATTAAGCAAGATGCCAGAGATATTGCTATTAAGTCATAAAATATTGGCCACTGTTATTTCCACAGGGAGGCTGATAACGGTGATGCAGATGCTGACTTTAAAGAGGCTTAGTTTAGGTCAGTTACAGTGGTAAAAGAACCTAGAAAAGGGCTTTAAGTGTTCGGTTTATTTAACAGTACAGGTGCAAAACAGAAAGGTGGAATGAGTAGCCTTTGTGAAGCCTCAGCTCTATCAAGAAGATTCTATCTCTTCAGCATAGTCCAGAGTGTCTTGAATAAATAATTAACCTACATTCTGAACCTGGCAGTGATTTCTTAGACATTTGGTTTCTTGACTGCACAGCTCTCGTTCATTTTGTCTGTGTAGAAAAAGGTGTGGCAGGCAAATGCCTCCAGCCTCCAAAGAGACACCAACTCTGGACTAAGTACAGTAACTGCCTCCTGCTAATACATTGCCTATGGACTGCAAAACTTTTAGATCCACTGCACTGGATCTACATTCTGAAAAGTTCTGAAGGCTCTCTGGAAAAATCATAACATGCAGGAATTACAGAATCAAAGAATGGAAAACAACCACAAAGAGAATTAACAATTTGTACCAGAGGTGCAGTCTGAATGCTACAGCGGAAAGCTTTGGGAAATGACATGGAGCTAAGGGTATTAGGGAGAAAAACTTAGATTTCCTTACAAAAATGTAGATGTTTCTGGGAAGGAAGCTCTGAGAAGAATGTTAGGTTTTCAGTGTGTGGGTACTTTTTGGTTGATTTGTTAGAAGTTTTTTGGGGGGGGGGGGTTTATTGGGGGTTTTCTTGGGTTTTTTGTGTGTGGGTTTTTTTTGGTTTTGGAGGTTTTTTTGGGTTTTGTTTGTTTGTTTTTGTTTTGGGATTTTTTTTTGTTTGCTTTTTTCCTTTTTTCCCTAGCTGAAATCAAAGAGGATTTATTACCAGATTTTAATGGAGAATACTGTTGGGCCCTAAGTATTTGAAAGCTACAGAGACGACAATAAAGTCTGCAGTCACGAAGCCACAAGAAAAAAAGTAAAATATATTATTACAAACTAAATATGTTCCAGTCTGTGCCCTATGCATAGATGTGCGGACAAAAAGTAGACAGCCTGCCCACTCCTAAGACCTATAGACAGGTGGACAAGAGCAATACAGCCAGTCAGCTAGTGTTCATTTGAAAAGAAGAAACCCAGTCAAGTGACTAAAATCCAAACCCATGAGTCAACCATCCAATGTAGGTGATGGAAACAGTATTAGTATGAGCCAACCAGGAGACAGGGCAAGCCAGCCACACCTTTCTAGGACTGACAGGACTGAACAGAAGACCAGCTAACTGCAGTACATTTTGACAGACACCTAATCACTGCAGAGATCACACAAAGAGTTAAGAAGTGAAACAGTCAAACCCACAGTTCCCAGGTGGAGTAATTCTTCACCAAAGAGCAAAGCTCAAAATCAATGTTTTTAGCAGTTGCTGAAGGTTACGAGTTTCATGCAGTATTTTGATGACATTTTTCTATTCAAATAAGCACCCCAGGAGAAGAGTACAAAAATCAAATGTCTCCTGCAAAGATATGTCGCACAGTTACAATTCAGCAATATTTAATTCAACTCCTGCAAAACTTTTATTAAAAAAAAAATCCTCACTTTTTTCCACATCTCCAGCTTTCTTTGTCAAACAGCAGTTTGCTCTGAAAATTTTTACTGTGCAGTGGTACTCTGGTGAACCTGGTGAGGAATTCAGATATGTTGTGAAACAGAGCGTGGCTTGGAACTATTAAGAATGCTAGAGTCAGGTCCATCAACTGTGGCATTAAAGCCATTGTACAGGCTGTTGGCTGATCTGGGGATGCAAGTAGTGGCTGATGCACACTCATAGCTGAACACATCTGGCCTGTGTGTCACTGCACAGGGAGGTGTGGGGCACCATCTCTGAATAAGCAGGTTAGATTTCACAGTGTTTTATAAAGTCGAATTGATGTTTTTATATACTCAAATATATGCTAGAATCCTGAAATGCGGCTGTGAGACACTGCGTGGGAAAGGACCAAGAACAACACCAAAAAGAGATCAGGGAGAAAGAAATGAAGCCGGCTCTGGCCAGCCCTGTAACCCTGACAAGAGATTTGAAATAGCACAGTAGGAAATCCATAGGAGAGCAAATCCCTTTCATCCCGAATAGTTATCCCTTGTTATATAGTTGGTTTTGGTTATCGCCTTTCAAGCTGTGAAGGCCTAGACTCTTCTATGCAGAAATTAGAAGTTTTCCTGGGTATAGTATGTTAATTAATAATTCTGAGTTATCTAAAATGGAAATTAGACTGCCAGATATGTTCCACTAATGATCCTTTTAAAGTCAGAACAGTGTTTTCAGAAAAATTACTTCCTCACAAATGTAGGTCAGTCACTGTACTGATCAGATAACTGAAATATCTTAACCTACTTAAAGGAGTTTAAATTTAAACTAACTTTCAAAGTCATTCATTGTAAAGTGGTATGTCTCTGTCTGTTTTTCTGTATGTTATATATACATGTATGTTTTATATATTTATATACATATATATATATGTGTTTCTAACTCCAATTTAGCATGACATTCCAAATATTATCATAAAATCAAAACATAAAAGATAAAATTTCAGTGCAATAGCCTTTGATTGGTTCTAATTCTTTTAATTACAATTAAACCCAAATTTTCATTCTGCCCTGCCATATTGCCCAATGTTTTACAGATTTGCAAGCAATCAAGAGATGCTAATGCATTCATATATGATACCCCTTGGCACGTTTTATTTGGTTTTCTATTTAAGTGCTTAGCCAATCCATGCAGCAATAGGAATACATGTAATATGTTCATGTAAGTGTACATCAAGATTCTTTACTTTTGCAAATGATTCTCACCTTCCTGGAAATACACATGCTATGCTCCTAAATGCAGGTGGTATTAATCAGAAAGGATTGAAATGTTTTCAACAGGGATTTAACATCTTTGTCAACATGCTTCTTTTTTTAGTATTAATTTAAATATAGGTAAAATAAGAGCAGTGTTTTCCAAAGTAGAAATAGAAGAAATGTAAATCTACAATTTTTACCCACTTCTACTTTAAACACTTGCTCAAAAATATACCCATTGCCAAGGATTTATGATGCAGTCATTATTAAGCAAAGTCAAATTTTTATACAGCAACTATTCACTCACTCTAATGAACCATGACTCTAAGTTCTACCCTCATTTCAAACATAAGAAACCAGAAGATGTGTAGTCAGAATGAAGAGAGTAACACTGCAGAACTGTCTAGAGTGTACCATCCAGTTTGAAGTTGTTGCATGTGGTGTTGGTTTTTCTAAGAACTTCTGAATTAGAATAGAATACAATTCACAGTACAAAAACCTAAGTTCACAGAATGTTGAAAATATGAGCTGGCGTGGTAGTCCATGAAGCTGAACCACTGCAGGACACAGACAGTATCTACCCCATCCCTGACCTCCCATCTCAGAGGTGGCAATGACTGTGGGGAGCAACATGCCATCATGGATCTGATGACACAATCACAGAATCATGAAATCACAGAATGGCTTGGGTTGAAAGGTATGTTAAACAACTACGTCCAAGCCCTGCAGTGGGCAGGGAGAACTTTCACTAGATCAGGTTGCTCAGAGCCCCATCAAAACTGGCTTTGAACACTTCTGGGAATTGTCCTAGTTTTGTTCAGGACAGGTTAATTTTTTGCAGTAGCTGGGAGCAAGGCATGGCTAAGGGGGCATGGCCACGACCCAACTGTTATTTGATACCACCTCATGTCATTTCCATGGGCAGAGGAAAGGAATTCTTCTTGGCTTCAGAGGAGAAAGGCATTCTTTCTGGTGGGAGAAGACATGGTGGGTGGAACAGTCCAGTAGTGTTTCATGTTGCATTAAGTAATTTCTTTGACATGCATTTTGCTATTAATGTTGTTGCTGTTCATTTTTTTTTTTACCTCATTGCTATTTCCAGTAAGTTGTTCTCTCAACTTTTGATCTTTGTTTTATGTGCCTCATATTGGAGGGAGGGGGAAGGGGAACAGCCTGTGGTCGTTTTAGTGAGAGTACTAATTGGAGAGCACCATTCCTAAACCATGACAGGCATCTACAGCTTCTCTGGCAATCTTGTTCCAGTCTTACCACCCTCACAGTAAAGAATTTCTTCCTAACATCTCCATCTTTCTTGTAGGCTCTGTTCAGGACCTGGAAGGCTGAAATTAGTTTACCCAGAAGCCTTCTCTTCTCCAATCCCAACTTTCTCAGCCTTTGCACATAGGGGGCATGCTCTATCCCTCTAATGATCTTGGTGGCCTCCCCTGGAGTCCCTCGAAGGTCAATGTCCTTTCTGCGCTGGGGACTCCAGAGCTGGATGCTGCTCCGTAGGTGAAGATTCACCAGAACAGAGGCAGAGGCAGAATCACCTCCCTTGACACACAGGCCACACTGCTTTTGATGCAGCCAAGGATAGCCATGCTCTGCCCTGCTCACCTTGCCACTGCCAGCACCAGTGTGGCCAGTCCGCAAGGGGAATGACACTCCATTTTAATTACTGCAGTGTATGGCCAGAGCATACAGTCATGCATACATACACAGCACATGGTCGCTCGGTGATGATTACTGGCAAGACTATCACTAAACCTGTAATTTCTTGCTATTAAATACACAGAACCATAACTGCATCTTATTTTTGCTGCCGTGGTAGATCAAAGCGCAAGATTTGCCACAGCCTGACATAATTCCAAGGACCTGAATGGATTTCATTGGCAGATCATCTCGCTGTGATGTTGAGAGAAGAGGAAAAGAGAAGAAAAATGGAGTGGGAAGCAATTTCCAAAACCTGCTACCAAGAGCACAGAGACATCGCTAAAATACCTAGTAAAAAGCTCTTTTGAAAACAACACTGAACATTGTGTTTAAAAACATGTTTAAAAAAAGCTTGGATATGGTACTCAGGGCCATGGTTTAGCTGAAGTGTTAGAACATGGGTTGGGCTCGATGATCTTAAAGGTCTCTTCTAACCTAGTCATTCTGTGATTCACCCAATACTAGGCATAGTGAAGCCAAAATTGTGAGTGGGTAACAGGCCATAAGACAAGAGTTTCTTTGACAGTTAAATGTACCATATACTTGACCATAATCTCCATGAACATAACTGTGATATGAAATTCCAAATATCCAAAGAATATTGACACACAGAGAAAGTACACCTTCCTGTTCTCTAAGACATGAGTAAAAATCTCCCTCAACTGTTGCATACAGTTTAAATACCCGAGGTGAGGTTCACTTCATTCCAAACAAAAAAACAGCAGAGCAGTGCAGCCATCCTCTAAATCAACTTTATTTGATCAGCTCTAAGTCAGGTTTATTTGATGCTTCCCTTACACCACTCAGTTTGGGATCAGCTTTCCATCTTTCTGCTACAGTTCTTCTATACTCTATTTGGCCTCACTTTCTGCTGATTTCTGCTGCAATCATTGTACTTAGGCAGCTGTAACCATTCCTTGAGCTGCAAAGAGAAGTTCTTTTCCTGGAACAGATCAGTGCCAGAAAGATACACATGCAGCAAACCCTTCAGCAGAACCAGCAGCACTCTGCTGAAGAGCTGAAGGCATACCAAAAGTATACCTTCAGAGGAATGGTGTCACACGGTGTCATGGTGACTGATAATAAAACTAACAAAGAATTATTTCCAGAAGGCACAGGAAGCTTTTAAACAGATGGAACAGTTCCTTACTTCTGTGAAATCAGTTCCATTCTACATGTGCATAAATGTAGCCACCTTAAGAAAACATGGATGCATTAATGACACAAATACCATGATAATTTGTTTTCCTACTTCAGTGCCTTGATAATTACTGTTTACCACCAAGCACAAGAATAAGACATTTACCTGTGAGGAGGCAGAGATATCTAGGAAGAATCAAGGACCATCTTTCATCAAGGGTCATCTTTTCAACCACACACCACCCAGTTCAATAAAATTCCGATGCACATCTTTGCCGGGGAATTTTTAAAATTTCTTTTATTAAATTTAGTTTTCTGGGCAACAGTGCTGAAGAGATATTGAAAATAAAGAGTAGAAAGGTTTTGTCTGATTAAGGTCTATCTGACCTTCTCTTCCCCTTTTATTTGTTTTCTTGGCATTTATTTGATAAGACTTACTAAATGAGTGGTGGTGCTATATACAGCCGAGTGGGACACAGCTAAGGAACAACTTCTATTTATTTTAAAATAATCTACAGTCCATGTTGTCTTTCCTCTATCATAGTTTGAGAAACCTTTCAGGAGCTTATAGGCTCTAACACTGCTTCCAAGTGGAGCCAAATAAAATTTTAGCACAAAAACTTAGCATTTACATCTCATGTGCTCTGTCTTCAGTCCATTTCTAATGCTCTGGAAATCCCTGGCACTGATGCCGTATTGCTTGTGCTCATCAGTGTGATTAAGAACAAAAGCATAAGCTGTGCAGTTGCAATCACATGATAGCCTAGTCCTGGTAGCAAAGATAGTACTTATCTGTGTGATTCTATTTGATAAAATCTTTCTTCTCTGCATGACCTCATCATAGAAAAATATATTATTCTTGCCACCTGGCATATATCCAGAAAAAAAAAAAGTATTTTAAAATATTTTCAGTGCACTAATTCAATGTATTCTAGGGATATTTGATAAATAGTTATAATCAAGCACAAAGCTATAGCCACCGCAACGATGGTGGTAAGTGTACTCTGGATCAGGGAATAAAGGTAAATGCTTCATTATGAAATGCATAAATATACCTTTTCTCCTGCTTCAATCAGGTCTTATAATTAATGAAGCACCTATCATTACATTTTTACTGCCACTGCCTAAGCAAATAGTTGCACAATTATGCTGGTACCATGTCATACATGTCGGATTGTTTGGTACCAGTGTTTCCTGTCTTGACCTTTGAAACGCAACATCTTACTATAGTCTAATAATTAACAAAAGCCAATCACAAATCAGAGCAGTTCCGCAGTGCACAGCTGGTGTTCATGTTCACATTAAGGGAATCTCCAGCCTCTGGTGATCACGGAGCCTCCTGTGGGGACTGCAGTGTGGCCCAAATGGCAATGCAGCGGGAGCTCAGCCCCATGAACCTGCCACAAACTTCCTATGCAAAACAAGACCTCAGGCTCGAAAAGCTCTTTCTGAACCTTTCTATTCAATTTCAAAAATTGATGCCTAGAGTTAAGGGCTTAATTCTACCAAGGTCATGGGAGTTGCATGATGAGGTATCTTTTGGACATTCTGGCCTAATTGAATGTACCAGGTAAGGAATCTTCAGAGTGCAGTGCTGGCACAGCTGGAGCATTATTGTAACACAGCTTCTGCAGCACAAATCATCCAAGGATATCCACGTCAGGTGCAAGTAGGAAGCCCAACTTTTTTTTTTTGCATGGAACAGGGAGAACTGGACCTCTTTCTGAAGTGGAAAGGCAATCAAATCCATTTGTCAGAGTGTTTGCTTTGCTGTTCCCATTTGCTGTGCCTCTGTAATAGGGACACTGGACCATTTCTATCTGCATCCATTTGTACTTCACAGCTTTTAAATGGCCCTCCTGGGGTGGAGCCTGAGAAACAGCAAGTGATTCCTGAGTTGACATTTATCAAACTAAGCTTTTCCAATAAAAAAAAGTGATTCCCCACCTATTCGTGACAGTTTTCATCATTATCCAAGGTTTTCTAAGTATCTTTTAGTGAAGACCTGATTATGGAGAAGTTGTATGAACCAGCTGAAAGCAATCAGCCATGTGCTGACGGGTGCAAAACCACATATGCCCTTAGGTGCCTAATTGTCTAAAGATCATGTAAGATAATCTGCACCTTGCAGTCTGTCCCAGTGAATTTATGGATAATGTAGTATTCAATATATGAAATAGTCACTGTCATGTCTTAATTTCTAAAGGCATATTTAGCCTTCATAAGAGTGAGTAGAAGATACTTTTACAAATTTATGCTGAAATGCTTTTACATTTACTGACTAGTTTGGTGATAAAACCTGAACAGGCGGTCTGCCTCTCTGTGAGAAAAGAACTAAAGAATTTGTCTCAAGCCTCAGAAATTAAAATGCTTTAATCTGTGAAACACTACAAGCAGCCAGAAGAGCAATTATTGAAATATGTACTTTACTTTTCCTTAGGCTTTTCTAGTCAAAATTCATGATGCAGAAAATATTCCTACAGAAGGTCATGGAATCTAGCCCTGTACAATTTTCTACAGGTTTTCCAATGTGCTTGTCTTCTGCTAATCATCATCTGAGCAGTGTACATGAACAGAGTAAAATCAACATTTGTACTGAGTAAAGAAAATAAGTGAAGACAATAGCTAATGGGTTTTTGCTTTCTCCTGTCACCAGGAAGAGGTAAGGAGAGGGGAGGAGAGGGAAGGTATAATCAAAGTAAGAAAAAGTGAGGAGGAAGAAAGATTTGAAAGGAAATAAAAAGCACAAACAAACAAAAACCTAAAGAAAGCAAGAAATGGATGGACAGAAAATAATGACAAAATAGTGGAGTCTCTAAACATGTGTGAACTGACTTCATTTGAGGCAGTTGTCTTAACAAATAAGCAGAAGTTCTCATCTCACTTAAAATTAACAGAAAGGTGAACTCTTTAAAATGTACTAATGAGTATATATAATTAAAACAACCTTCTAATCTAGGTCATTGTTTTGTATAGTACTTGGATATGCATGAATGCATTTGGTGCAGAAATCAGAAAGAGTTATGCAAATAGAGCTGAGGACAAGATCTGCTTCACTTCCCAAAATTACTGTGCCTAAAAGACCTCTTCAGTTGCACAAGTGAAATAAGAATAAAGTTACCAGTTTTTACCATGTTATCTAAATCTTAGCAAGACTAATCACACTTCAAGTACTGGAAATACATTACCCAAGGCACAATTAGAAAGTCCTTCTAGTGTTTTTCATCTCTTTTTTGGTCTTGACTTTTAATCTATCATCTTTTAGTCTATCCTTAAAGTATAGTCAAGTCAATTAATATGCCGCTCATACACTACATTGATTGCACCATATAAGAAGGGTAGAATTTATACACTGTCTGTTGGTGTTAATATTAGGCCAGGCAAAAGCCAAACTTATGACACGGAGTAGATGTCACAAAAAGGCAAAACAACAACAAAGAATTCAGAGCCCAAAGGTTGAAAATGCTGCTAGTTATCACAAACAATTAAATTGTTCAAAGAGGATGTTAGTCAAGTGGTGCATGAGTGCACACAGAGATTGTGAAAAAAGGTCATGAACACAGTCACCTTTTTCACACAGAAAGTATATGTGTTGAATTCAATAGCAAGGCATACAATTTTCAACAGCTAAAGCCCAAATACATTGTGTTAACCAAAGAACTCCCCCTTTCCACAACAGAATGGCAATAAAAGCCTGATCCGAGATCCACCAGTGATCTCCCAACACACACGAGTGGCAAAGCACATCACACTGAGAAGGAGTTGTGTGTCAGCCCCTGGCTGGGTGATAAAGGAAGGATACTGCTGCAGCACACAAGGAACTCTGCCAGGTCTCATAAGTCACACCAGTCATACTTACAGCCCAAACCTCACAAGTGCAGTTGTTCTATACATTTCTATGCCTTAATTTCAAATAGTCCAGATCTGAATGAAGATGATAGTGGTACTTTTTCACAGGGGGAATATGATTTTGAAATTAACATACTTGAGTGTAAAATAATCTTCCAACAGATTAGACAAATGCTTCTGCTTGAAAGAATGTTTATGAAACAGCAGGCCCTTTAGTTGCCCTAGAAACTATATTTGTAAAGGGCTATAACTTATATTGTCCTGGAGGCTTTTAACATTTGCATTAAAGCTTCGGAGGACAAGAACTGTCAGAGAGTATTTATTCACAAAAAAGCCCAAACTTTACTTTAAGAATGTTGAATGGTGTATTTTTTTTTTACATCAAATGATAAATGATCTTTCAAGAAGCAAACCAAAAAACCTCAAGAAGTTTGATATGTTTGCAGACAGTCACAAGCAATACACTTAGGATATTACACTTGCTGGTCAGGATTACACAGAGAACTTCAAACCAAACAGAAAGCAAAAAGAATTCATAAAAGGAATAACAACATTTTAAATATTTTCAGCATTTTTTATTTACTGCTGTTCAGTAATGACCCTCAGGCATCCAGAAACCTCCATCAAATTAGGACACACTCTGTAATCACAGATTTAAGATCTCCTTAAAAAAATATAAGATGCAGAAAGCTAAAATTAAATATTTTATTTCAAATACTTAGTGACAAAATGTTCTTTGTTTTAGACCCAGAACTTTTTATTTTCCAAAAGCTATGAAAAAACCCCTCCTTTCAGCTATTAGAGCTTCACAAACTTACCTTCTACAAAATATCTTGCAGAAAGTCCCAGCACATTTCTTATTTTCTTCTGAGCTTAAAAACAGTTTATACTGGAGTCTTGATGCTCCTACTTAAGCAAACCCACAACTGAAGTTACTGGGTGCAATGCTTATTGCAGAATGAAGCAGAACAGTCAGAGGGATACTGTTGGATCTTTCTCATTTCTGCATCAATTCCTATTCTTGAAAAGTGTAAGGAATTGAAGCTCCCCA
The DNA here is from genome assembly GCA_013399455.1 of Anthoscopus minutus. Classification (NCBI taxonomy): domain Eukaryota; kingdom Metazoa; phylum Chordata; class Aves; order Passeriformes; family Paridae; genus Anthoscopus; species Anthoscopus minutus. The sequence goes on along the minus strand of VWYI01008718.1, from coordinate 60,615 downwards.
AGATGAATCCCCTTTTCAGGGTCTTGAACAAGCAGGAATTGAGAACAAGATGAAGAAATTTATATTTATGAACTGCATAGTAAAAATCTGAAAATATATCAATAAGAGAGACCTTCCCCTCATTATAGAGATGCCTAGAGATGAGTTGAGGAAAAATTTTTATGAAGTCTGTGCAAGAACAAGGAGAAGAGACAGAATGAGAAATTGAGAGTCCTCTGACTCATTTCCTTTGGGAGAGAAAAACTGAATGAGGAAAGAGAGAAAATAAAAAACAGGCAGGATATTTCTTTCAATAACTTTCAGAATAAATATACTTTGTGTAGAAGATTGTGCACTACAGACCATTTGCAATAGTCAAATGTATTATTCAAATACCAAAAAGAAAGCACAGTGAAATTTTTACAAATAAAATCAGAAAAAGAGAGGAAAACAGTATTTTTTCACAATATTTTATAAATATTTTATGAAAAAAAATATTTTTCACAATATAATACTTATATTCCTTGCATCATGTACTTTTTATCTAGTCTTTGATAATTTTGATTTTTGTGTTAAAGCATGCTTCAACCATGCTCTGACAAACGTACTGACACAGGTAAGTGTCTATCATGTACATGGCAAAATTCTTCTAATTCATATGATTTATGAAGCTGGTCCTGGGAATTATAATCTGTTAGCAATAGGCTACAGAACATTTTGCTTCTTCTTTTTTGTTTGATTAATCAGTGACTCCCTCAAACTTCCTCTCAAGTACACCCATCTTGTATCTACTTCTTTTATGTTATGGAACAAAATGAAGCCCAAATCCTCTGCAGTGTCCTCTCCAGTGTACTTCCTCCAAAAATGCTACTAATAATTCTTTAGAAGTGGCAAACAGAAAATAAAATAATGAGCATTTAAAGGCCATTTGAATTTTTCAGATTTTCCACTACTTAAGTTTCTTACCATTATCTTAATTAAACCACAGTATGCTCTGGCATAATGTCATTCATCTTTATCACACTACATCTTCTACAGAATTACAACAGATAGCCATTAAAATGTACAAATTATGGATGTTTTGTTCAAGAACCAAGATGGAAATTTATTCAAAATCATATTTGTTGTTTCCAAGAGAGAAAAAAATGAAATGAAAAATATTTTATTGTTTTTGGAAAATATATAGATGAATAGCTATTCTTACTTGTGTACAGTCATGCCATTGTTTTGGGTAAACAAATTCAACCTTTCATTTACATCTTACGCAGTTCATAAAAAAGTCACTGGAGCAAATACATTGAGAAAAAAAAGATTAAGTGGCTCATAAACATGCTCCATTTAACTGTAACATGAAACTCCTCACTCTTTTATGAACATCCTGCCCCGAGTCATTCAGACCAGAGGAAAAGCTTCATCTCAAAGTAATTGAAAAGAAATACATGACAGTGTATCTTAGCCCAGAGGAAATGGAAATATTTTAAACTATTCCCTGGGGCATTATGATGCTTAAGATGGAGTTGTTACTTATTCAATTCTTGTCTCAGTCAACTGCAGCTGAAGTCAGGATACTTCCAATCTAATCTGATTGACCTCTGAATTTTGGAAAATCATCTCACTTCTCTTCCTCTTAGACTTCCTGTTCTTTGCTATGGCTAGCAGAGCAATACAAATTGCCTGTTACTTGTGCACTTGGACAACAAGCACTGAGTTGAGCTCATCAGAATTGGCACTTGTAGATATTACCATAATATCAAATATTAAATAATAATAAGACATAGTGAATTTCATCCTAGAATTTGATATGTAAGGTTTACGAGCAATCCCTTGTTTCCTTTGTTGTTAGTGTTTTCTCAGCTGCAATGAGAAAACAGTCATTGGAAATGAAGCACCTTAAGCAAGTAGACCTTTCCTGAAACACAACTGCAAAGACTAGTTTCAGGACACAGTACTAGTGTATTCCATAGCACTGCATCACTAATTTTCAGCAAGCCCTCTTCTGCGCTTCCAATGAATTTTCTGCAAGACATCTTTATTTGAATACATTCAACAATAGTACTATGCAAGACCTCTTCCTGAAACACACTGCAAGACAAATTTAAATAGATTGTAAATCTTCAGCTCCTGATGTGACTGGATGCGACAGTACTGAAAAGCATAGATTATTACAGGGTAACATATTGCTATCAAAATTAAGGCCTTCTTTGAGGATCTGCTTTATAACTCAGGTATAACTCAGGTATCTGCTTTATAACTCAGGTACTTTGGCTAAATATAGCCAAAGTAGTAGTGCAAGATAGAATCTGCCAATTTTGTGTGGGGAGAAGATATTTTTGTCCATTCTGAAAGAAACAACATATTCACAGAAAATTTCCAAGCTGACATGCAAAGCCCATTGATTTCCCATATCAAAATTCCATACTGTATCTTTGGTACTTGATACCAGGCATGTTACCTGCTCCAGAACTAATGCATTCCATGACTCATTCACTGAGGCCAACATACTGGTTCTAAATAATCCACTTCTTAAAGATGGCACCTAGTAGGAATCCAAATTGTTTAAAAAACTCTATTTGCTTCTAACCACTTTTAAATGTAATTTGTTTTTGTTTCAGTATACTTTAGAAAATTTGTTCCTCTATATACATGGATTCAGGGAGGATCCTTGAATCACTTTTCAAGTGTTTTTGAAACATAAGAAAATAGGATTTTTTTGTGACTAAGAATAATTTGTGTTTTAAAATTGCTTAATAAAGTTTGCAACTTAAGATGAAAGCTATTCCAGTATCCATCTACGAAAGCTATTGTTTTAACACCTATACTAAACCAATCAACATTTAGCTATAACACCAGTTTTAAGTATTTTTCAGAAATCCATATCTAAATTAAGGCACATACAATTACAAATAAAGAGAAAAGTTAGGGTGCATTTCTAAAATATGTAATCAGGCTAACACTACTCCTGCTTAAGTTCGTGCAGCAGTAAATACGATATGGCTGTTGTGACATGAGGACCTAAACTGACAGAACAGTAAAAAAAATGTTTCTGGCCTTTTTTTTTTTTCAATGGTTGCTCATTCCTATTCCCAGTCTCTTCATGCCAGCACAGAAGCCCATGCAGGTGTGATGACAACTTTGAGAAGCACACATCTAGAAGCCCATCCTACCTAGCTGTTCTAATTCACATTAGTGGCGTCCCACTCCACTCAACCCAGGGATTCAACTGTTATTGCATGGTGGGAACTGATGAATAATAAGGGGCTGTACCCACACGCATGAGACTACTTTTTTTTTTGTAATGATGATTTAAAATATTGATTCAGAGTAAAATTTGGCTGTTAAAATCTGGTTTCTGGAAACCCATGAAAAAACAGCTGGCCTTTTAACAATTGTTTAACACAAATCATTAACCTATGAGACTTCCTTCCTACTAGACTCTAGATATC
>VWYI01008718.1:44579-57146 GCA_013399455.1 Anthoscopus minutus | reverse complement strand
TATTCCTGCAGTCTGGGCAGTCTAGACACTGTTTTTCAATGTTAGAGATCTCTGATTCCTCTTCAGAGGATGTTACTTGAGCATAACATGTCATTACACCTACTAATGGTTTCCAGGTTTACTATTCAGGACACGAACAGCAGATGTGATGACATCACCAGTTATCACCAGGCTTCATGACTTCTCCTTTTACCTGATCTGTGTGTTATCACTTTAATGCCACTTTATGATCACACAGAGATGAGATTACAACATAGAAGGCTGTATTTACAAAATATTCCTGACTGTTACAGAGTTTCTAAACTCACAAAGCTTGACCGACATATTCCCAAAAGCCTGCCTCCGGTGGGACAGTACAGAGTGCCACCCACCTTTAGAAAAGGCACAGGCACAACTGACCTAGAATAGGAGTGACTCCACGGTGCAGAAAGTGAGTGCACCAAGGTCTGTCACCATGTCTCTCCTCTTTTGAATGTAAAGAATTGTGCTGCAGTTTTCTTGAGTCAGAGGAGAAAATGCATTACCTGGGGTTCCTGTTCTGTTTGCACACACTGGTGCAGTTTGTACATGGAGCACCCAACACTGGAACAGCGTGCTTCAGACACCGAAAGCATCATCAACAAGCTGGTGCAAAATGCAGTTTGTTTCTTGTCTTGGCCACTGGTAGACCTCTGGCAATCCTAAGAAACGTTTTCAACTGAAGATAGTTAAACCAACTCTGAAAACAACTGAGAGATTTTCAGATGCTGGACAGAGGATTAGAGGATTAGAATCTTAAGGATTAGCAATCTCACCTCTAATGGCTTTCCCTTCTCCATCTACTCCCATACAGCCCGCTTTGTGCCACCATTTGAACAACTATACCTGCTTATTTCCAAATAGCTTAAGCAGTCCTTGAAGAAGAACTCACACCCTCTAAATAATCTGCATATATTGCCATGTTTCACAGAATTAGCTCATACCATACCCAGCGTCTTCTTACTTGTTGCACTGCTGGCATTTGCTGACAAGTCAAAGCCCTTGGGTCTTCCTTGGGACTGATTTAGGGTCAATATGGCTTTTGCTACTGCAAGAATAATGCTATTTACCCAACATGCTATCAGTCAAATATAGTAGCACACTCTGTAATGCCCTGGAAGTAGGATTGTCTTGCTTTCTGTTATACAGGCTAATTGTAGGTGCAGAGGCCCTGTGAACTTCCATTACAATTCCACATAAGACATACATATTACCTAAAGCAATCTTAGCAAAACAACATTCATGTTTGCCCACAGACCAAGGAAATCACTTTAAGTTTTCCAGGCTTGCTGAGTTACCAACTCTGATGGCATATATAAATAACTCACATTCTCATATCAGAAACTGGACTAATGGCATCAGTCTTGCACATTTTGGTAGATCACCAAAATATCTTTAGATATGAAAAAAACTTGAACACTACAGACCTAAATTTGAAATGTGGCTCTAAAGAAGAAAAAACATTTTTCCCTCATACACCTTCACTCTTGAACCTCTGAACTGCAATAAGGAAGAAAAAAAATAAATTCCAAAGTTTGCACCATTGAATGGAGCCATCTCCATTTAGGATTGTGCACAGTAAGATCACTGTAACTCAGCAGTATATCAGCTTTAGAAATATGTTTTTTTAAAATTACAACTTCAGAAAAAGGTTTTAAGCTGTACAAAGTAGCTGTAAATCTTTCACTATTCAGTTTTTTTCTACTTTTATGAGTGGAATTGCAGTGACTATCATACACAAGGGAAAAGGAGCTGAGATACTGATATATCCCTGTGAAGATAATTTCTTTGAGAATGTTAGATAATGGTTTATTTATATGTCAAATCCTTACATATAAAAAGGACCAGAAACTTGGTAAACTTCAAAGACATCTTCAGGGGCATGTAAGATAATTTTGCAGGAAAGACAATTTCTCCATATTTTAGGTATTACATCTTCATCCCAAGAGAAAGAAAAATCTTTATGATCAGTAAAGCTAAGCTCAGTTTTTCAGTATAAATTGTGCTGAAGAAATGGGACTTTGGCAAATGGTGGCAAATAGATTTGATGCAAAAGTGCAGGACTGCAGACTTACTAATAGACAGAAGAGACAAGGTCTTGGGGCTGAATATTGTGTGCCCTTGGAGGAATTGGGAAAGATCATCCTCCTTTCTGCAGTAATCTCCACCCCAGAAGAATGTCCTCTCATTTGTATCTAGTTGATATCCCTTTTGGGGGAAAATTCAGTAGAGAGTACCACACCAAGACCTGCAGTAATCACTAAAAATCTGACAGGGACTGGTTGCACCAAAGCATCATCAGGAAAACAAAAAAAAAGCAAGCAAGCAAAAAACCAATTTAAATTATTACATTCTCTGATGATACACTAGCACTGCTACAAAAATATCAGCTAAGGATAGAGAATAACTCATAGCTTTACATGCAGACATTGCCCATTTCAGTACTTCTCTTCATCCTAACTGTAAAATAAAAACTGTTGACTTTTTCAGAGTATCCTTTTAATACTCAAGAGTAAAAAAATTGCATTTTTCATTGCCAATAGGCAAGCTAAGAAAATCCAGCAAATGATGCCCACTCTTTCCTCTTAAACATAATTTTCAGTGATGGATATTCCGTAAGCTATTATAAGAAGAGTATGCACTCCCAGGTAGAAATTCACACTGCTCTTCTATCAAAGCCATTTCAGCCATTGTGTTAACATTAATTGGTATTGTGAAGTGCAGTTTAGAACAGGAAACCCCTCTTCAGGCTATGGTCTCTTCAAAGGCAAAAACTAGATTAATCTTTTTAACACTGCAAGCAGGAAGAAATGGACTATTGATAAAGCAGTTTATTTTGACTAACAGATGAGGCAAATTAACTCAGCTGCAATCTCCTCGATCTACTGCTGCCTAAAATAGAAAGAGCTGCATGGAGAAGGCCAAATAAGCTGCCGTAATCTTTCCATCTGGGGGAACTCAAGCAGCTATCATTCATCACTGTCATTTACATAACTGGTGGAGGAAAGAATGAATTCACATGGAGATAGTGCTCAGTTTGTTTCTCTGTTTTGAAATGAACTATTATTCCTTATATTTCAGAGCATATAGGAATGACAGAACATCCATTGTAGTTAATCCAACTATGAGCTTAAAGCTGGGGTTCTCCAACTCTCACAGTCCCTGCAGTGGCAGCTGGTTTACAGTAAACCAGTATGGATCAGCAGCGAGATCAGCACAACAGCTTGCACGGTGCAGTACCAGCAATCACACAGGACATCCATGAGGGGTAGTCTTCACTTTCCAGAGCATAGCACCACAGCTTTGGGATCAATAATAACAGGTGAGAATAGCATTCAGATCTTTGGCAGACATGACAGCAGTGACCAGGAATCTGCAGAGCAGACTCCAGAGACAACCAGCAACAGTGGAAATTTGATCCTGGTACAGCTTCTGTCCCTTGCATGCTTGTTTGGCCGTAGCTTTACACTGCTATTACTACTTCTGTGCCATTTCACATACAAGAAGATATTGACTTTTTATATAATTCACATTAAATTATGTACCTGCTGAAACATCCTGGGAAGAAATTACTACAGGCAAAAAGAATTTTTGGCACATCAGGTAAATCTCCCTGAAGCCCTGTGAGATGGCTTTTGGCACTTAAAAGTGAAATGAGGCTCAGGCCAATATCGTCCACCTTTGAATGAATAGGGATTAATTTACCTGAAAATTCATTTTGTTGCATTGTATTTTATACACATGAAGAAAGAAAAAAAAGAAAAAGAAAAGAAAGTCCTTGGAAGACATACACCTCTTTTCAACTTATTGTGAAAAAATTTTATAATTTCAAGCACTCAAATTAAGGAAATATTTTATGTACATCTCTTTTTAAAGCTGTGTTTATTAGTGTTGTATCATTTTCTAATTTTGTGTGGGTGGATAATTGCTTTCATCTTCTAAGAGGTAATCATAAGCAGATTTATAGCAATTGACAAACATTTCTACATTGTAGTGTACGAATGAGTAACCTATGAAGAAAATCCACAACTGCCAAGTTAAGCACTCCTTAATTTTATGTGCTAATCACTCTAAAAATTAATTATGTTTATTTCTATGAAGTTGTACAGGAGGATGCACAACCATTTGTAATTGAACCCAAGAATTAGCATCTTGCTCCAAAACAAATATCTGAAAGGTGAAGTTAAAGTGAAATATTGCTCTATAACATTTTTCATATTAGCCACACATTTCTTGCAGTACACATCCCTGGATGACAAAAAATTCCTGTAGTTCCTGGATGACAGCTAAAGAAGTAACCATCTTTCTTGTGGCTTTTTTTGAACTTTATTTCTCACCTCAGAGCCACACACTAAATCCACATTTCTGGAATTTTTCACTATTTCAAATACTGATGGAGAAAAGAGCTTTTCTGTATATAAAAAGCGCTTGGTGATTTTATTTCAGGAATCAGCTCATGTGGTAAATCCATGCAGAATAGGCAGCTGGACAAAGTAGTAACTATGTTGTTTCTTCAAATTCCTCTATGTATGTTTCTTAAAAATTAGAAGCAAAGCAAATTTCTTCCATGAAAAATTTCCCAGATGAAGAAAGTTAGAAAGAAAATCACATAATTAGGAAATTTTAGAAAAAGAAAAAAAAAGGTATTACTATCTACTCCTTGATAGTCCCTCAGACCCATCCACCATAGCCAGATGCCTCTGGATGCTGAGCTGGAGAGCTCAGCTCCAAAACTTGAATCAGTCTCTTCTGCTTGCACTACTCTTTCCTCACCTTCCCAACAGCAAGGGTCTTATATAAATTAATACTGCCTGAGTTCTTCCTGACATAAACCACAAACATTTCAAGTCCTAGATGAAATCTTATATCATGAATTAATCAGAGCAAGAAGTCTATGTGAAGCCATGCCTTTCCCACACTCATAATAGACTTTTTAACAATTATTCCCTCTTGGCAGCACCAAGAGCTTACAAGGAACAAGAAACAATGTTTTCCTGGCTCATCTCTGGTTTTCCATACATGCCGCCTGCATTTAAGCTATTTTGTACCACCTTATGGTAACACAGAAAAGAGATGTTAAGACAGGAGTGTACGGCCTTTTGAATCTGAGAAAGTTAAAGACAAGAAAGTTAAAGACAAGCCTTTTGAATCTGAGAAAGTTAAATAACTCACCATGATAGACAGAAGACATTATTTTATGCTAGCTAATATTTTCTGGAATAGCAAGAGAAAGAATACACTGCATCTAAATTGACAGAATGAGATAAGTTGCTAGAAAGAACTCTTCTGTTCTAGTTAGTAAGGTCAGTGTACAGACAAGCACACATTCAGGACTGTGTTTAAGGTGGATGAAAAGAAATTGAAATCTTCACTACCTAGTTGTTGTATTACACTGGCTTTATCTAGCAAAACACTGCACTATTCTAATAACTGGGGAAAACAAGATGGGGAAAATATTTAGAAGCCTGAATGACAGAACATATCAAGAACAACTGCTCCCTATAATCAACACTTTCTCATATGAGTTTAGCTCTGAATATATCCAAAATTACATGTTCAGAAAAAAAAAGAGATTAAGGAAGAAAGGAATAGAAATTCTTGATCACTTATCCCATAGAATCACCAAAAATCTTTTAACCCAAATTGGCAGCCCCTAAGCTCAGAGCTGCACAAACACATGTGGAAACTACTTTTCCACATAGTATGTAAATTAAATACAGTCCATAATTATTAATATTACGTGCAATGTTTTGCAATAAACTAGGGTCTAGGCAATAATATTTTACCATTTTGAAATGAAAAAACCCTTTGGCTCACTTTAATAGCATTAAAATAAAAGCAGTAACAAGACATGTGGAGACAGTCTAAACCACATGTCAAAAAGGAATGCAAACATTCCTACAGACCTGTAATACTGTATTGCCACTGCTCTTACTCTTCTATCACTGCTATATAAAAAGCTGTGAGCTACGCACTAACTTCAAGGCTTCCAGACTGAGTCATGTCAGGGTTGTTCTGGGCAAAGTTTAGCTTCTCAGGCTGATTTTTAGTTTTTATTTATGTCTGCACACATTGTTTTACCTGGTTTAAAATATATTTCCCCAATTGACCAGATACTTATTTTTGTATGTTAACACAATAGTTTTATGATTAAAACATAATGCTGTACTATGCAGAAATGTAGGCATGTAGAAACACAGTACAGACCTTGAGAAGCGGAGACACAGGAGATGGTGGAGTACAAGTATGGGATTACAAAAGGTGCAGCATAGACTTAGTATTGCAGATAACATCCATAGCTATAAAAAAGACTCCCCAACAGTCAGTTAAAGAAATGTGAACATGAAGACGGACAGATCTGATATTAGTTGCAGCAAAGAGAACAAAGAACAAGTATGTAACATACATAAAAAGAAAACCATTTTAAAAATTTGAATGAAACATGAAACTGTAGAACAACAAAGGAAGAGAAATGCATATTATCAACATTAACATGAACATCCCCTTCCTTCCTGTGAAAGACTCCAGATGTTGCCAAAATAGGCAACACCACAAGCAGAATGAAAACCATCACCCTTAGAACTTGGACAAGGGAGAGCCTAATGTCAAAGAAAGTGGATAGAAACTGAGTGTTTAACAGTATTAGTTTGGTTTTTTATTATTTCTGAATATTTTTTTGAATATAAGCACTCTTTTTCTTCAGTAATAATGGGATTCTGCCTATTAGTAAAAACTAAACTTCTCAGATAAACTGTTTTTGACTATGTCTCCAAGTCATATGATTCTTGACAGTTTCTCAAAGGCTCCTTGTTTCTCAATCATGCAGAACCATCAGCATGCTGTTATTTTTTGGAAACCCATGAAGAGTAACGGTGTCAGCAGCCTGCAGACTCAGGAAGCCAAGAGCGTACTAATCTCTATGTGGAGAAAGATCTTGAACTTTACATTCCGTAGAAAATCCCACACTTCAGCTCCTAGATAAAATGACTGTGGTCAATACCTGGCAAAGCCTATGCCACAAATTAAGGTACTGCTTCGACTAGGAAGGAATAAAAAGCCCAAAACCCTCCAAACTTTTAACAATCTTTCAATATGGACTAAATATGAAATGAAACTTAGAGTTACACACAGATATTGAGAAACTCCAAAAACAGTGTTCCTCACCTTTGGAAAGAGAGGTAAATAGTGAATTCAAACAGATTATTAGTGCATAGATATGTCTGAAATTCTAGATATATTCTTGATACTAGTATTTGAAAAGTATCACAAAGAATGAACTAGTACAGTCCCCCAGTATTTTATATGCATGAAGGAGAAAACTGGAATTTTGCACTGAGTAATAATGACAATGGAGCTGAGCTGTCTTTGATTTACAAGCCCTTTTATTAGCCTACTTAACACTGCCTTCTATGTGAGAGACAAAGGTGTAGATATTAACAGTTCTGTCAGTGATGTGTTCATTAATTGCCTTTTAAACACTAGCAGAAATAAGATTAACTTTGGTATGACGATTCCTTGTAATATTCTATAATAACATCACACTAACCTACAAATAATTAAGAATGTAAAATAAACTTTTAAGTAATACATTAATTATTTTAAATAAATTATACCAATTTCCTCCACATTGTCCTTTACACAATCTATCTAATCCCAAATACAATTTTTTATACTTGTTGAATCAATAAAAGTACTATCACAGATAAATAAATGCATGCATAAAATCAGTTTTAAATGCAGGCAAAAAAAGCCAAACCAAAACCAAGCCAACAACAAAACACAAAACAACAAAAAACAACAAAAAAGCACAAAACCCCAAACAAACAAACAAACCCCAAACAAACTAAACGGAATCTAGGTTTTTTCACCACACTTCTGAAAAAAATGTTTTGTGCTAGTTTATTATAACACCATTCTTTCTTCTGCTCTTTACTACTCATTCTGTTTTCTGTGAAAGATTTGCTCTTCACAAAGAATTCTATTATGTGTGAGGGTACTTTGGCGTTGTATGTTTTAGTTTTTAATTTTTAATTTTATGGAAAAAAGCATAAATTTTTTTAAAAAGGGGACAAATAGAGTTATTTAATGGTAAGACATGAAACAGTGCATATGCCACCACTGAGTAATTTCTATGAGCAGCCTTTGCCTTCCTTACCCCATCTGGTCCTCGTGTCTCTAACACCCACTCACTGCATTACAATAAAAATTATATTAAGATCCTTTGGGCAGGATTCTGTATTTTTGTAAGGGCTCTGAAGCATCTAACATAAATCTGGAATCTCTAAAGGGAAAAGAATAAAAAAAAAGAAAAAAGAGACCAGAGTTGAAGCTTTTAAAACTTCATTTGTAGGTTCAGCCATCTGTGGATACATTGTCACCTTAGATGGCAGGAGCATTTTGTTCCATGATTCTGAAGGAAAGAGTCCAACTAATATGATCAATATGATATTGGTTATATACACCATTTATGTCCTTATCACAATGTCAGATAAGACATGCAATATCATCTGTGAAGTCAGCATGTCTTTGACATGATCCCAAATGGGATCAAGGTTGCCCCTAAGGACTTTGCATATTTTTTAGATTTCACACAGATAGATAGATAGATAGATATATAAAAAAAATTGATTACTGAATTTCTATTTAGAAATGAGCTCATTTGATGAACAAAACACTTATTGAGTGGAAAGATGAAGCTCAGGTTCTGTCACATTACTCCCCTGATTCATTATCTCCCTGTACTTGCTTTCCTGGTCTCCTCTTGCCTTTACCTATGTCTCACCTCTGATGTGGCATGGCATGGCATGGTCTCTACAGACAATACTGTGGTGTCAGAAAAACTATCATTTGCAAATTAAATGTACTTTACTCAATAGAAGTCATGGCAAACATCTCCCAAAAAGAGCATTGGATTTCCTATGTAGAGAATTTGGACATTTAAAAGAATGCAAGTTTTAAGCAAGCCATGGGGTGCACTCAGGTTCTGATCTGGTGCTATTGAAGTTAGCGAGGCTTTTGGCACTCAAAGATTTGCAAATGGAGATTACACACACTTAGTGAAGTAGATGTGTATCTAAAAGCTCACTTCAGAAAAAAATCCCTTAACTTAGCTATGCTTGTTTTTAAACGGGTTGAACTTAAAACATCATGAACTTTTTGGTCTTGCTGACAAATTTCCAGTTTAACTTCGATGGATTTTACTAGATCTGCAGTCTCTTAAAGCTCAGGCTAAACAAAAAATAAAATTCCCAAGTTGGTTCCCTGCCTGAATCACAAAAAAAGAGTTCTTTAACAGAATAGTGGTCTCAGTGATTGGTGCAGGTGTTTCTGCATTTTCGGATTCTTCAGATCTGTTAAAAAATTTAAATTCATCCACTTGCTTGGGGCTAGGGAGCAAAGGGTTGGGAGAGAGAACAGAGCCTTTCATGCTATTGCAGCTCTGCATTGAGCAGTCCTGCTTCCCTGACACGCCAACTGCATGCTGTGTCTACAAGCACACTGCCACAATATCCGGTGTCTGGGAAGCACATCCCAGTCGTGAGGAAAGGTCCATTCTAGCCCTTACAAAAAAGGCTCAGCTACTCTCAGGCCAAGCAAATAAAACCCAGATGACACGACCTTTTCATATCTTTAAACTTCCAACAACTGCAAAGTTGTTCCTTGGAAAAGGAAAAAAAACTTTGTAAGGAAAAAGTGTCTTCCATACATGGAAATGGTCTTCAAATCAGGAGACCTATTTCTTTCCAAAAAGCCACAAATCTGTGTGTGTTTCTGTGTGACACAAGTTCACAGACCAGTTATTTTGCTTGATTCTGAGCTGGTTTTTGCCTCCTGTTATCAGCAGAGCATACTGCTTTGGGGATTGCATATAAACCACTGAAATTGCGCTGCTGGGAGGAGATGGTGATGAAGAAGAAACATAGATCTGTTACATCAGATGTTAGTCAACTATTTCTGTGTATTTTCAAGCCAGTTTCTTGTCAGTTGAACAACTGAGTTAAACTAGCGTGAAGGGAGAAAGCTAGCAGATTTTTTTCTTTTCAGAATGTTTCACATTCACGACCTTGGTTAGATAATTTAGTGAGCAGACGTTATTGTCAGCTTCTTTATGTTACTCATCTAGAAGAGCAGATGCCACACTGAGCTGCAGCTTGGCATCAAGGAAAACTGCCTATGTGTCAGGGTAGCAAGGATAGCCTGGACTCCCATAAGGACTTATTGGTACTCCAGTAAAAAGAGCTATCTCCAGCCCTATTCAAAAAGAATATTCTAGTGGTTTTAGCATCCTTCTGGATGCTATTTAGGAAGGCTTCACTCTGTGCTCCTTCATTTCATCAGCTCTCCCTCTCATGGAAACTCTAAATCACATATTTAAAAATAGACCATCAGATTATCTGGGTAAATCATAAAGCTCAGCTTATCTCTCTCTTCCCCTTCAAAATATACAATTTATTTTGTCCACCAGCTCAGCAGCGTGAAGCCATCAATAATCCTGTTTGTCTCAGTAACCCCACTCAGTGATTGTCCCTGTGCATCTCTGTTCTATGCTTGTATGTCACACTGGGTTTTGTGCGTCTGTGTGAGCGCAGAAGGATCCAGGAATTCACAGTTCTGGGCACAAAGGTGTACGGTCCTGCTATGCTTATGCCCATGTCAACTGTGTACATGCTTGCATCACAACACAGCCTTACACAGTCATGGAGAATAACACCAGCATTTTGCAGTAGTGATGTACTAAGTACTCCAATTATGCATTAAATTGTTGTTTAACACCAATCTGGATGACAGAAGCCATGTCCTCCTCCTGAGGGCAGGCATAGTCAATACATGCAAGGAAGAACACAAAAATTTTTCAATTCCTCCTTCCCAGTGGTTCGGGCGCACCCCATAATAGAGCCTTCAGTAGCAAACCCCGACTGCCAGCCCACGTTTCCTATACGCGCATCTCCTCATCCTCCTCCCCCTGCCAGTGCGGCCCATCAGGCCACGAGAGCCGGAGAAAGCCCTGCAGGGATATAAATAGCTCCTCGGGGGAGGAGGGGAGAGTGCAGCAGCACGTTTCTAAAGATGCTTGCTGCAGAGGGAGGTTTTGCTGGATTAATTCAGAGGGAAAAGGGAATTGCTAGGAAGTTCACTGCCGTAGCAGGTAATGTCTGTGGAAAGGGGGCAGCAGCTGCCCTGTGGAAGCTGAAGGGGGAATGCCCCGCTTTCTGGGAGAGCAGCGAGGTGGGGTTCCCTCTTTGAGCGTCCCACCTATTTCAAATCGTTTCCTCAGAGCCCTCCCCGCAGATGGGCTGTGTATAGGCACGAAGCGCCCATGGCTGAGACGGGCAGCGAGGATACGAACCAACTCGGTGCAGGTGTTACTACCACACGCAGCTATTGTCTGTGCCAAGTTTGTACAGAGCCAGGTGATGCTACTGATGAGCGCTGTGTTGCGCGGACTGTGCATGCGGTGCTCTGAACTTGCCCCATGAGCGAGGCACGGCATAGCTGGCTTCCCTGTCCTGTCCCCGGCTTTCCTTGGAGAGACAAAGTCGAGAGGTTCTGTCTACCCTATCCCTCCCTGCCTCCCGGAAACTTTCGGGAACTACAGACACACACGCCTGAGGCACAAGTGTGCGCTCGCCCCTTCCCCGCCGGAGACAGCCCGGGCACGGCTCCGCCGCCGCCCGGGGCCGCTCCGCGCCTCTCCCCTCTCCCTCCCCGCGGCGGGCCGGCACTGCGCGGCTCCGCGCTGCTGCAGTGCCCGGCCCGGCCCGGCCTCTCTCACCGTCCTCCAGAGCCGCTGCCGCTTGGCACTGACGGAGGTGGCGGTGACGATGAGGTGGGAGACGGACACCACCAGTCCGAAGACGATGGCCAGCAGCGTCCGGACGGGAAGCAGCGAGTAAGATACGAAGGTTACCAACATGAGCTGCCACATGCCCTGCTCGGGGGCGCTGGGCGGCTCCATGCCGTAAGCGCCGAGAGAGAAGGGGCAGCAGAGGAAGGAGAAGGTGAAGCTGAAGAGCAAGGTGAGCTTGACGATCTGCTGCAGCTGGGTGACCTGCAGGTACTTGACATTGGTGACGATGAAAAGGGAGAGGAAGATGATGCAGTGCACCGGGTGCGAACCTTTGGAGATGGTCAGGCTGGGGCCGGAGAGCAGCTCCACCAGGGCTAGGCTGGCGGTGAGCACAATGAGGACAGCCAGCGCCTTGAGCGTGGACGTCTGCTCCAGCTTCAGGTTGTAGCTCTGGAAGAGAGCCTCCAGCTCCTTGCAGTCAAACTCGTCCTCACAGGCGATGGCATCCAACAGCAGCAAGGGAGGGGGGTCCCCCAACCCGGCTCCCGCTCCTGACGCCGCGGCAGCCGGCGGGGAGCAGCAGCAGTGGCAGCACTTCTTCCTCTTGGTCTTGACTTTCTGAAACGGTATTTCCTCCATGTCAGTGCCATTCATAAACCCGGGGAAGAAATGCTCCTCCAGGTGTCCCCCGCTGCCGCTTTGCCGCCTCGCTGCTCATAAAAGAGAGGGGGGCTGCGAGCCGGAGCCGCGCCGCTCGCCCG
>VWYI01008718.1:5431-44569 GCA_013399455.1 Anthoscopus minutus | reverse complement strand
CAGCCCGCCGCGCCGGCAGACGCCCCCTCCGCTGCCACCCAGGAGCCGGGGGTGGCAGGGACGGCGGGAGGAGAGTCTCACTCGTGTTAATGTGCCAACCTTCCTGCCTGCAGTCTCGCTTTCCCCTCCACCCTCCTCCTCCTCCTCCCACTCCTCCTCCCCTGGTGCTCCAGGGATGTTAATCTCCTAATGACACCAAAACACCATCCAAAGGTTTGGAATCAAACAGAGAGAGGGGTGGGGGCAAAGGGTGGGTGGAAGCTCAGAAAAGGGGAGACGGGGATAATCAACAGGCGGCTCTCCCTTCAGATAACGCTATTTGGAGGAGCGGGATCTACAGAGGAAAGCAAAAGGGGCTCCCGTGAGGTGGGCAACATTAAAAATAAAATAGCGACTAGGAGGAAAAAATAAAATTATCCGAGCCAGAGGTCTGGAGGAAAAGTGCTGCAGAGGGGCCAGAAAGAAAGCAGGAGACAAGGAATGGCAGGGCTATCCCCTTCCCAGGTCCGAGAGCATCTCACCGGAGCTGGGGATTGAGAGGCGCCTGCGCGCCGATCGCTTGGGAAGCCGGACACGTCCCCACCGGGGCTCCGAGACTCGGGAGCGGCGGAGGGACCCGCCACCCCTGCAAAGCGCCCTGCGTTCCCTCTGCCCGGGGCTCGCCGGCCCTCCGGGTGCGTCCGGTATCGACGGATGACTGGCAGCCCTGTGGTGCCCGCCTGCCCCGGCAGCTTCATACATATATATATATATACAGATATAAATATATGTAGATACATAGATAGGCAGCATAGATATATAGAGAGAGATATACACATCAGCATACAGACATACATATACATATGTGTGCTTGCATATAAAAATATACAAAATCTACCTACAAAGGCGTTGAAATACATGTAAATATAAATATATCTGTAAATATGTAAATATATATGTTTATATGGATGAATCCTGCTTCCTTTCAGAAATGAAGTGGTGTCTGACTGAATAAATATTCTGATGTTACTTGTTTTGCCTCCTAGCTCTGAAGCAGTGGGAGAAAGTGTAGTGAATGAGAAAATTTTTGTGAAGACACATTTCTGTGAACACTTCTGCCTGTCTGGGAGTACAAACGAGTCAGTGGATGTGGAGGATTACTCTTATGACAGCAGTTAAATATCACCCCACTCAAAATTGTACTTCGTGCCTCATCAAGAACTTGGATGTGTTGCTTTAGAAAAAGATCCCTCTAGTTCTGCCTATAATGCTGCTATCAGATACTATTACCAAGTTGCCACAAAATAATACACTGAAATATGCTTTTTTGTAACAATTGCATCTAATTTTGGGATTATGAGACTAGTTTCAAACTCACTAAAGACTAGGGAAGGGCACCAGCGTTTCTTTTAAGTTTGGGTCAAGCACTTGTAAGATTCAGGTTTAGAAAAATGTCAAAATAGAAGACTAAGGTTATGAACATTTGGCTGTTCAAAGGCAGGACAGGGACACTTTCCAGAATCAAAGCAAAATCCTACTATCATGCATAGGTTGAAGATCTAGTCTCTGATTTTTGTGTCAGTGATGTCAGATTCTGGTTCCAGATTTGGGCTGAAGAGTGTTAGGATCAACAGTAGGCAGGGATTCTTTAAGATTTTTTATGGCTGTAAATGATGTTGGTACTTCACTTCTGGATAGTAAAGTAGCATAAAAAAATCTCTGCTACATAATCTAAGGCAAGTTATTTTTTATATTATTTGATGTAAGTCCATGTCCTAGAGACTCGGTATACAGTCATTCTTTTGAATCTGAACAGACCTCATCAGGAAAAGAGAATTAATCAACATTGCTGGAGTTTGTGTATTACAGATTCAGAATACTCCATGCGTGGGACAATGACTGTTACTTTGCGTTCACAGGATGCAACTCATGGTAGTTTCCTAGACTGTGGCTTAGACCCTCAAACACTGCAGCACTATAAATACAGCTGATATTTAGACTTCTGTAACATCCTTCCAGAAGAAAGTAAAGGGGTTGGATTTGCTGACCCAAGTACTGGAAACAGGAAGAAATGTTTAGATGAAATGAAATTAAATATGACAAACAAAAAGAGGCTTCCTTTGTTTTGCAGGATCTCTAGTGTGTTTAAAAAGTTTAATAAATTAATCTCATTCACTTTGGTGCATAAATTCACTTTTGTCACACATATATTAGACAAACATACATTGTGTTTTTACCTGTCCTCAGCTTTTTTCTGAGCTCATATATCTTGAGGGGTAAACTAATATTTCACATCTCACAAAGTATAAGAGGTGGCACTGAGTTGCCCAGCCCTAGGAATTTCACTGAAAGAGTTGTCACGCTAGCAGTTATCATTTCTTTCTTCTGGCTCTCAGCTTGCTGCTGAGGAAATGGAAGGTGAGTAACTCCCTACAGGGCACCCTGTGGTTTAGATTATTTTCATGCTTCTTAGAGCCTCAGGTTGGTTTAGTTAGTGCATACATAAAGTAGAGAAAGATGATGTGCATGAAACATATACATCTTCATTCTTGCTAGGTCAAGGGGAAGCAGTGAACTGTTGAAGCTTCATCTTCCTTAGACACTGTAAGAGTGTGGAAATGCCACAGAGTGATTAATGAAACTCTGCCATCCCTTATATACTGTTTCACATCACAGGGCAAATACTTCACCATACCCCCCATAGTGAGGAGCCCAAATTTTAGCACCTGATGTCACAAACACCAAGAGCAAACCTCAAAGGCTTTGTCTGAGACAGACATATTATTAAAGCAAATAACCAGATATAAAAATGCTGGAATGCACTTGACACAGGACCATATTTTCTGACTTATCTGCTGCACATGACAGTAGTTTTCCTGGGGGTTTTTGAACTAAAACCAACACTTTGTGGACTGTAGTGCACTTCTGGCTCATTTCTAAGGTTATGAGGTTGATTTTGATAGTTATTGCCCTCAAAATTCTGGATGTTGGCCAGAACCAAGTCAGTTCTGTCTGTTGAATGCTCTTGCATTTGTAAACAGAGACTACTCTGGGAATGAACGTAATATTGACAGGAAAGGATGATTAGAGCCCAGATTTATCATATTTAGAACTGCAAAACTGCTTTTTCTTTTTCCTTTTTTTTTTTGGTTTTTTTTTTCCTAAGAGGCAGACTGTCTTGGTCGTTTGAGTCACTGGAAGTGAAAACCAATTTTTTTGGAGAGCCAGGCAGTATATGGATATAGGTTACACTAAGTACAAGCTGCCTTTTACTGGACCATAGTCTTAATTAGAGAGCTACTCAGAGTTTCAGTTCCCACTCAGTCCCTGCTCTCCCAATCTATTTTTATTTACTTTGTGCTTGTAGATTCCCCACTCAATAATTGTTTTTCACTGTAATCTTGTTTTACTTTACTGAACTCAGTATTTGCTTTTTGTATCTCATCTTCTATAACACTTTCAAGCATTCACTGCCTGGTGCATAAGGTGGAGATCATCTTTAAAGGAAATATCTTCCATAAAATTTGAGCTCTTCAGATTAAGGACAATTTTAGGATTAAGCATAATGAAAGTTTTGTACCAATATTTTTTTTTTCTTGTGGTAATTTTTGTCTGAGAAAGGATTGCAAGGATTTTCATCTTTTATCCATGTTTAGTATTGCTTACCTGAATACCATGCTCTATCACCTCTATCATCTGAGACAGGGATAGAAATCTCTTTTTCTTCTCACTGTCTCTGACAGTAAGACTAAAGACTCTGCATAAAGCTATTGAGAAATTTCTGCAGACTCATTCTGGCAGGCACAGCTTGGTAATGCCACCACAGAAATCTATCTAGTGAGAGAAAAGCAGTGATATCGGCAGGACAGAAAAGGTCCAGCACAAAATGGTAGGAACGGCTAGGTTTAAATATAAAATTGAACAGCATTTTCCTCCTCCCATGGATCTCTGAGACAGATTCCCAACTTCTAGATTTTGGGGAAAGATTTGAAAAGTGAAAGTGTTTTTCCAAATCATGCACAGATTTCATCTGAAATCCATCTGGGGACTCCATTCACAGTCTTATTTCAAGAAATTATTTCTGTGAGGCTGCTGAAAAATTGTCTGAACAGTTCTCATAAGCGTTATAATGACTGTTTCTTAAAATTCTTTGATTTTAAAGTTTGACTTATGGTACATGCATTTTGATGGAGAAGAAATGAAAGAGATCATTCTGATACATACCACTTCCATAGTTAAACAACTTTATATGCAATTTTGAACTCACCTAACTAGAGAACTTCTGCTACAGAGCTGAAATAAACTTTGCCCACCTATAGTAAATGAAAACCTCACAACACCTACAAGTTCAGTCATTAGGAGACATTGGCTCTAGCCCCAGCAGCGCTGTCCAAAATCACATTCTTTTTTCTTTGTGCTTCTTCATACAAGAACCAGTTTTAAGAGAACAGAGATGAGTCTTTAAAGGGTTAATTTAGGCTGTAGCACTAATCACTCAGTGACAAACCTATGCCTTAGCTTCTGCTCAGGTCCAACAACAGCAGTTTTGTTCAGTTTCCTTTGGACTGCACAGTATTTTTTCATTCAGACTACTTTAATCACTATTCTATCTGTATAGAAGTCTATCTAATTGTGTAATCTATTGGAGAGAAAAAAAAATTAGATGAGAAAAAAATTACACTAAGGCCTTGACCTCGAGTCACTTGTCAGACAAGACTGTTGCTGAATCAATTAGGACATTTGACAGAAAAATAATACGGCTAAAGTGGCTAATTTGCCAGCAGAGAAAGGGAATGGGTTTTCTCCAGACCTCTGCTAAGCATAGAGTACCGGCATTAAGAGCATTTTAATCCTTTACCTCTCTCTTCTATTTTAAGCCTTCCAGGAGAGCATGAGACTTCTGTGACCTACTGAACTTCTATATTAATACTAATGAATCTCTTCAGTGAGCAAGCAATGTGCTTTTCAGCCAGAATGGATGCTAGCAGGTCAGCCAGATCCTTCCAGATTTTGACCAGTCATTCATTTTCTCCATCAATACTCTATCAACTCTGATTTATTTATTCCTCATCGAAAGTTAGAGCCATCTAATGACTAGTATAAAGGCAAAGTTTCAGGAAAGAAGGTCGATGCATTTTTCTAAGGAATACATTCACTGGTTCTGTTATGTTCTCTAGTAAGCCTCAGTTCTCAGGAGCTTTCCGAAATACCACACCCCATCTGGCCATGCTTCTGTCTCACCACTTCCCACTTTATCCTCCCTGTTACCTCAGAGAAATGTCAGAATTTTTCCTTCATGAGCCTATGGATGGTAGGAGGGTGGAAATAATACAGGAAAGGTTTCAAAGCTTCTTTAAAACAATCTGTTGTGCACTTTGCCAAGGGGTATACAACAGTGAAATATATTGGTTAGAAACCACCAGCAAAACAAGAAATCACAAACCAGCTGCGAAACCTAACAGTACTTGCAGCACCTCCTTTTATTATTTCATTTTAGATGTGTAAGCTAGAGCACACTCTTTTTCAGCAGAGAATGCCATAGTGCAAGATGCCATGGTGCAGCTGTGAATGTTCTAGGACACCCTCATGGTGCCAAGGGACTCCATGCAGAGAGGCACCAGCTCAGTTACTGACACCCATCAACCTGTATCAGAGCTTGCCAGCTCAGGCTTCATGCTATATTTACATGCTTGTGCAGTAACCAGGTCTGGAGATAGCTTGTTCAGGGCTGCCATGGGATCTTTTCACTGTAGTCTAAAGACTAGAAATATGATGTTAGCCTTCAGCAGCTGACAACATTTTCCCTGATTTCCTTTCAGTAAGATAAAAAAGTAAAGGAAAAATAGTAAAGGTAAAGTAATAACTTCAATACATTGGTTATCTTCAGAATCATATTCCAATCCCAGGCTGAGAAATCACCCAAGCAGTTGTGTGGGTTTCCTCTAGCAAGGCTATTATTCTCTTTCCCAGTCAGTTTGGTTAACAGACTTTTTCTGAGCCAACTTGACAGTCAACAGATAAAAACTCCAAACAACAAAACCCAACCCCCAAAATTACATAAAGATGGATCAATTCTCAGGCAAAATACAAATGTTTTTGAGTTCCCACAGACTTCCTTTTGTGAATCCTTTCAGAAAAACCAAGAAAAGAAAACAAAACTGACCACTTCTTCATCTAAATCTTCGTACTTGAAACTTTCCTAGACCAGTTAGCAGATTTGGTGAAAATTTCTGTTATGCAGATGATCTGATTGACTAAAGCATTCTTAGGAGTCCTTTAGTTGTAAAACAAACTCAGTAAAATTCAGACCAAGCTCAAACACTCCATTCTTGTTTTAGGAGTTCTGCAAATGTCAGATTTGAAATCAGGGTGCTGGCAATGTTTAACATTACATGAATCTGATCCTGTTCCATGAAATCAAAGGAAGTTTTGATATTCTCTGCAGCTATATTATCCTTGGTATTATAACCATGCTTATTTCCCAAGCAAGGTTTCTATTCCTCTTTATATTAATACTGCTGTTGCCTAAGGTAAGAGCATGGCTGTATTATTCTTATCTGCCTAATGAAATGTAGTTTAGATGTTTTTCAGAATGTGTATAAGGACAAACAAGTTGGTTAGTGTAATCCCTTGAATCTCTTGAAAGAAAAAGACAAGGTGTATGCAAAAATAAAGACAGACAATACAGCTGTTGATAGTACATAATTCACTCCTAGCCATA
The DNA here is from genome assembly GCA_013399455.1 of Anthoscopus minutus. Lineage (NCBI taxonomy): Eukaryota > Metazoa > Chordata > Aves > Passeriformes > Paridae > Anthoscopus > Anthoscopus minutus. Next base: position 37,869 of record VWYI01008718.1, on the reverse strand, counting down.
TTTCTGATACACCAATTTTTTTAAAAAAATATTAAATAGTAATGCATTCAGCAGAGATGTTTTCCTCCTATTTTACTTATCTCTAGGTTATGTAGTACGCATATTCTTGAATCACTTATGCTAAAGCATGGTATTATAATTTATGAATGGAAAGTTTTGCAAACAAATCTTTTCTTTTTCTTTTTCTTTCTTTTTCTTCTAATGAAGCCTATGAGCTCAAGATTTTTTTTTAATCTCAAGTATATTTTCATTATGCCAAGTTTTCACTCTTGGTAATATTCAGAATGTGCTCACTAAGACTTTTCATAACAGTTCACTCATTAGAAGTTCTATAACAGCTGCCTCAAGTGCCTCGAGTGCCAGACATGAAGCACCCTTCTGGACTTCTGATTTGGGCAGAATTTCACACTGGTTTCGTTTGGGAGTTTTTCTTGAGTAAGTGTTCTGAAAGCCTGCCCATCCTTTGCAGAGCCTTCTGTCAAAGAGTGAAAAGTACATTGGCAATATGAATTTTACAGTAACAGTAGAAATAAATATTTGTAGTCACTTCCTACTGGAGAAAAGAATTGCTCCCTTATACTAATTTTATTGTTTTCTGATGATAACTATAAAGTTAATAATAGTTTTAAGAATAATGTACCACAGACAACCAGAGTGATCTCTGCCAGTTAGTACTTGTACTTCATCACTGAATGATGATGTTTTTTATAAACCCAAGGAAACCATCCCCAAATCCAGTGGAATTAAAAAAACCACCTTGATGATGCTTTTCAAATAGAAAGATAAGCTTGTTACAGAAGGCTAAGTCACAGAAGATACTTATTAGAGATTCACCTCCTTTAACACTCCCTTGCAAAGAACAGAGTACCCAGAAACAGCATGTATCAGACATTAAACTGCTGTTCCAGATGATCTCCACCAAGGGCCAAGATTCCCTCTATTTTATTTCTAATCTATGTAATGGGATTCTTCACGTAAATCCTGGAACTAGCAACAACAAATTAGGTCAAATTAACAGGACATATGTTCCTGGATCTATTTTGAGTTTAAATCCTCAAGATGGAGCTACCCTCCTCTTTAAGGTAACAACTACTGGGTGTTGAAAGTAAAAAGACAACTTTATGTTGTGGTGTGATTACTATTCTTTTAGTCAGAGCCTTGCTTGACATTAATACAGATTTCCGGTGGACTTCGAAGCTCTATTTATTTTCTTATCACCTGTGCCCCCCTTTCCTCCTAAACAATTTGCATAAGCCTGCATAATTCTACTTAGCTTATGCTTCACTGATGCTATATATAGATGAACTGGAAATTCAGCTTAGCAAAGCAACTTAATTATTTTCTTGTTCCCTTCTTTCTTCCTGCCTACACACTGCACATGTGTTTTTGTGCGTGAAGGTGTGAAAGAGAGATAATTTACTCAAAAGGAATTTTAAGCGCTAAGTGTTATTGTTCTTATTAATTGTTGGGGGAAACAACATTTTCTAAACTAGTGAAAAAGTAGGAGCCATAAGAACAATCCCAAATATCACAGGGACTAAAGTATTTGTGTGTATACCCGTGTGTGTGCATGTCAATGAGTGTGTTTGGAAATGAGAAGCAGGAGTTTTTTTCCCTTTTTTCTAAAAAAGACAAAAAGTATTTTATATTTTCCTTGTGACACATATCAACTTATGTAGTCAAGTCAGGTGCTGATGGTATTAATAGTACATCTCATACATTTCATACAGTTGTCTTTTGGTTTTATGTGCTATTATTTATTTGCTTAACAATCTGTTTACTTTCAAGTTTATTTTTGAAAAATAGCTTATTTCTTTAAAATCTAGAGATGAAATAAAAAATCTCACTGAAAATGGAATATCTCTGGTTGGATAGAACTCATAAAGAAATAAAACCAATGTTTATATTTTAGTTAAAAGTAGACATTTTTCTCACAACTTTTATTTGCAAAAATTGTAAAAAAACACCACAGTTTAAATACAGATCTTCTTGCCTAAAAAAATTAATTTTATATTTAATGAAGCTCATTTTGTAGCACCTTAGCAGTTAATCCCTGAGAAAGCTTTCACTCCTCAGCTCTGATGGCACTTTAAAGCAGAGAGGCATTACTCTAAGGAAAGCTAACCAATGTTTTTAACTCTAGACTGAGTAGTACAAGCCTGACTACATTCATTATAGATTGGGACTTATCCTATTGTCTGGAATACATCTCACCTCTCTAAACAAGGTTAAATGCTATTTTTCTTCCCCTAATCCTGTTTAGCAAGTTAATGGGTAGTCTGGACAGTTTAAGTATTCCAGTTAAGTGGGAGAAAGGTCACTGCAAGATTACTTAAAAGGTATCAGAGATGCTAAAGGGTAAACACAGTTTTCCAAAGGATTTCCTAAAAAGTTTCCAAAGGATTTTAGGGAAGGCAAGTCAATACTAACATTAAAATAAAAAACGCCAAAAAATTTCCAGCTACCATTGCAGTGATAAAACTTGTGTTTATTTTTGCAAGTACATTTTACAGGTTTTTTTCCCAGCACTGACATACTCTCTCGGCTTCACAAGGAAGCTGAAAGGATGGGAAACCTCGACCTCCTTTAGCCCTGGGTGCGACTCCTCAGTGCCCAGTGATGAATGGCCTCAAGGTGGCCAGCTCTGCTCATTGCATTGCCTAAGAAAAGTTTCCCTGGATTCAGTGGCAACTTATCCTACAAGGCTGAATTCAGAGGTTAAGGAGGAAGACTGGATATTTTCCACTAACTCTATGGAAAAAATCTCTATAGGATTTTACGCCCAGTAACTTTTGGGCCTTTGCTTTCAAGGTATATTTGTGACTGATGGACCTCTTCAGTGAGATTTACCCCTGCAGTTAGCAAGGTGCTTGCAGAGGTCTGTGATTTACCCATCAAGGAAAGACTGATTTAACCAACAAATAAACTTTGAAGAGAAATGCCCTACTGACTAAGCAAAATTCTCACCTTCAGATTTTGTTTTTTTTTCTGCAAGAGCACCAGGTGAATTTTGCAAAGGACGTGATGGGGAGAAGTAGCAGCAATAATCCAGAAAGTGATGATAGCACTTTCTGCAGATGTAGATGACTCAAGTATCATCCCTGATGGTACAGAGATTTCATGCACCATCTCACAAAAAGTATATGCTGGGGACTCACCTGCTGGAAAGGAGCTTGGCAGAAATGGACTTGGGAGTCCCATTGGACACCAAGTTTTCCATAAGCCAGTGAAATGGCTTTATGTCGAAGGTGACCAAGAGTATCCTGGGATGTACTGGAAAAATTTCTGTCAGTAGTGCAAGGGAGGTGATTCTTTCCCTCTCCTCAGCACTGGTGACGTCTCATCTGGACACCTGTGTCAGGTTCTGGGCTCCACAGTACAAGAGAGACATGGTTGTACTGAAGAGAGTCCAGTGAAGGGCTGCACAGATGGTTAAGGGACTGTAAGGAAAGGCTGAGAGACCTGAGACTGTTCAACCTTGAGAAGAGAAGGCTCCAGCAGTATGTTATCTATGTTGTCATGTAATTATTTATGTGAAAGGAGATGCAAAGAGGAGGGAGCCATGCTCTTTCCAGTGGTGCCCACTGACAGGACTAGAGTCAATGGACAGAAAGTGAAACACAGCAGGTTCCCTCTGAACATCAGGAAACATTCTTTTACTGTGAATGTGACTGACCACTGGCACAGATTGCCCAGGGAGGTGGTGACATTTATGTCCTTAGAGATATTCTAAAGCCACGTGGACATAGTCATGGATAACTGGCTCTAGGTGGCCCTCCTTGACAAGCAGGTCGGACTATATGATCTCCAGAGCTCCCAATCTCAGCCTTCTTTGATGCTGCAGTTCTGTGATACATGTGGAGAAGGGTCTGGTGCAGGCCCATTCCAAGTGGTAGGCTATCAGTATGTGCAAGAAGTGCCTCCAACACTTTATACATTATGTTAAAAAGAAAAACTAAAATAAGTCAGTCTTTCAAAGAAAAAGCAGACTTGACAATGCACAGTCTGTCCTAAAAATCATAACTAATGATTGCAAAATATGGAAGCACAGCTGCATTTTCTAATAAACCAGATCCTGCAGGGTTATCTGTATTACAACCTTCTCTTGAGATTAAAGAACAATTAAAGGACCAATTACTTTAAAGGTGATAGCCATTCATATTCATAGCATCAGTGAAGAAAAGTCCTCAACTCTGTCAAAACTGGTTTTCTCAGAACTGGTAGTTCCAAGAAAACAGGTGAAAGCCCCCGGTCCCTAGAAAATATGCCAGAAGAAAAGAGATATGGAAATATTATTTTAGCACTCCAAGTTCACACATCAGTTGAATGGAAGATTTAAGGACTGTAACTTGTGATAAGGTTAACTTGGTTGTCAAATCACTCACGGAATCTGACCTAGAGTGTGAACATTTGTGCTCATGAGCAGAGCAATAATCAAACTGAGCACTATCAAGCTAACCTTCACAAATTGTGAAATATCCTGCCTGGAAATTATTCCATAGCCTAGTGTCCTGGGGTGACTTTATGATGCCTGTATCCCCAGTCGTGTGTTCTGTTTATGTTATATATTAAGTTTTGCACCTTTAAGACTGGTTCTGAGAGCAAAGAGGAGAAAGAAGAAGCTGCAGTTTTGTTTTCAGAAACAGCCTTGACTCCCCCACAGCTCTCTCCGGACTGTGTTGTCTGCAGCACGGACAGACAGCAGGACAGAGCTCTCCTTTGCTTTTAGTTAGTTTTAGCTAGCTGGGGCAGGGAAGTTCCCTGGACTGTGGTTTTTTTTCCCTTTTTCCTTGGATCTGTTCAAACCTGTTCTGGACTGAAAACCCAGCACACCCCAGGAGCTCATGCCTGTGGCCCCCAGGGCCTGGGCCTCGGCACTCTCCGGCGCCTGAGAGACTGAGAAGGGACTGAGCGAGCCGAGCTGCACCTCACGGCAAGGACTTTCCTGCATTTGCCATCTCTTTGAACAGTGAGAGGTTTCATTGTTTAATATTATTCCATTTTTATGCTTGTGGATATTTTGCTTGTTAAATAAACAGATTTTTCCACTTTCCTTCAAAGAATTTTTTTTTTTCCCGAACCAGTTAGGGGAGGGGCAGCTTGAATCTGGTTTTTTTCCCTGGAGAGACCCCATTTAGAGGTTTCCTCTCAAATTTGTCCTAAACCAGGACACCTAGCTTTCAAAAGTTTTACTGTGCAATGATCTGATTTTGCAGCCTTTGTACTTTACAGAGAAGTATTATTTCTCTAATTAATATAGTGTGATATATGGCACCTGTAGATTTTCAACATCTCCTCCTCCCATTTTTATTCATCCCCATGATTAAACTAACAAAATATTTAAAAGAAATCAAACATGAACAACATTAGATATATTCCCTTATGATGTCTGAACAACATTTGTTTTGGTTCAGTAGCATCCTTGCTTTTACCTCAAGTTACTGTGTTCCTATGATTTTAGTTAATTTTTTCAGACACTTCTTTAGATTTAATGCTTCTTTTCACTTTTTATAGTATTTCAGTTATACACAGTAGATGAAATGCCCTTCTAATATTTCAGGTTTTGAAATGGATCCATGTGGTTTTTGAATAGGAAAAAATCTAATTTGATCTGGAAAACCCATTTATCATTAAGGAGAACTTTTTTTAACCTAAGGAGTTTTTTGCATATATTTATAGTAATGAGTACAAGTTATTATGCCTGTCATAATACAAAGCAGATCAGCTGGTATTATGTCCATAAATATTTAAAAGCGAGTACACCTACAGTGTAGGCTAGGAGTTTATCGTAGAGTCACTAAAAAAGGGAAAATCTATCTGCTCTTCAGCTAAATACATTTCTTTAAAATAGAAGTGTACATGAGACCCTTGGGTTTTATTTTGAGTTTGCAAGTTAAACTCAGATTTAAAGATCATTAGGATAAAAACTTGCTACTTTTTTCTTCTCTGCCCTTTAAACATAATTTAACTAGATCCCCTTAGTCACTTGCAGTTTGGAACAAGTTCTTCTGATACAGCGTAGACACAATTTATGTGAGGATCCATAGATCCTACATATCCCAGGAGACTGCATTCAATGTGCAGTCTTGGTCATGGGTTTGATCGACTTGATCTAGCTGAGTGTGTCCCTGCCCATGGCAGGGGATTAGACAATCTTTAAAAGTTCCTTCCAACCCAAACTATTTTATAACTTCTTGATTGCATATTCCAGCTGATGATTCTAGTAATAATAGTAATGATTTTCTAATATCAAACTTGGTCTCCTATATCCAAAGGTGAGTACAACAGGCATATTGGGATTCTGAACCACAGCAGAATTGTGTGGAGGGAAATGTAAAGCATATTTAGTAGATTGCTCCAAAAGCACTTCCTTCTCTATTTTTCTTTGCTCTTCCAGTTTTCTTGTGTTTATAAAGTTCATGTGGCTAGATTCACCATAAAATTTCATTTTATCTGAGTCAAGAGAAAAGAAGCTGAGGAGCCAATTGGTGGCCTTTTTAGATGTCTCCATTCATTGCTCACTTAACTCAATAGCCTTGGACAGGAACAGAAAAATGCATTTTATTCATAAAGATATAACATATCAATTAAAGGGAACAAAGCCCTTTTTCTACCTTCTGCTTGGTATCATTGCTATCTCCCATAAGAAACTAGAATAGTCTGTTGGGAGCTTTTGGCAGAGGAACAACTTCATATATATTTAATGTGGTTGCTAAATGATATTGAGCTTATCATTTGTGAACCACTGGAGCCTGAATCTGTTTCTTGTAGCTGGGTTTGGGACCAAAACAGTTATTTTAATGGCCCATTAAACTTCCACCTGGCTATCTTGTTACTTACACTATCTATTTGTAGGTTAATTTGTAGATTTTTTAAGGGATGTAAAAGCATATATTCCTTTCTACAATCCACCTTAAGGCACTGCAACTGTTTATCCACATAAAATACACAAAGGACTCATAAAAATAAGCAACTAGTTCAAAGTGGTGAAATGGTGGATTGCCTTTAGTCCTTAGCATCTACATCCAGAACTAAAGAAATGTAGAGGACAACAAAATGTCATAGCTTCCAAAGAATTATTTGAAACCTGAAATGTTGCAATAATTATATTTATTTTTTAGTCTTGGCAAAAATTTACTCATACAAAAATGTTAGCATTAAACCATGGCATTTTTACAGATATTACTCTTGAGGATTAATTACTTGTGCTTTAATAATATAAAAATTAATAGTATAGAATTATAAAAGGGTTTGGGTTGGAAGAGACCTTTAAAGGTCATCTAGTGCAATCCTCCTTGTGCAGTGAGAAGGGACATCTGCTAGATCAGGCTGCTCACAGCCTCACTCAACCTGAATGTTTCAAGGGGTGGAATATCTATCAACTCCCAAGGAAACCTGTTCCTGCATTTCACTGCTGTCATTGTAAAAAAACATCTACCATAAGCATGTTTAAACAATTTTCTTTGGAATCCCCAATTTAATCTTATTTTCAGTCTATTTAACCACACATTTTCACCTCTTGTATTTCCTCTTGGTAACAAGCAGCATTCTGGAAGACTGCGCAAATGATGACTAAGTGCTAGTTGTGAAGCTGTTCAGTCTTGATTTATCAGAAGCAAAAATTGGTGAAATAGTTGTATCACAGTTGAGAGAGATACTGAGTTAGTGGTTACATATAGCCTTCCTGCTTATTGCACTGGGTAAGGTAACATCTCATCTAAAAGCACTGCTTTTAAACTAACTAATGGCCTATAAACACAATGAAAGAAACACATAGCAATGTAGCACCAACACGGCACTTAATATTTAAGCAGTATGGTGGATCCTAAAAGCAAAGATTTTCAAGGCAACACAAGCAAAATTGAATAACAGAATTTTTTAAAGTAGTCTGATTTTCTGCTCAGCCCTCACCAACACTAGCCTTTCTCTTCAGCAAAGATTTATTTGCAATATATGCTAAAATTGCTTATCTTTTCTGCTTTAACCCTCATCTATTTACCTTCTTCTATTTCCAGTTTATCAGTACTACTTTGAGAAAGGTTCTTCTCTGTTGACACAACTGGTACACATCGAAAAGCCTTATTTGAGATCAACATTTCAGTAGCTTTTAAACTGAGATACTGCCAGTGTTATTGCTATAACTACATGGACAGAAATAGTTGTGCTAACACCCATGTCAGAAAAGAATGCACTGAATTATTCCTTTTCAGCTGCACATAAGTCCCCATCTCTGAGGTTTATGTCTGTTGGTCTGCCATTTTGATAAAGAAGAATTTATATGCAAAGGTCTATCTATCTTTAGAGAGAAGAGAAAGGTCCTCATCCTTTGAGCAACAAGTGGCTTGATAAGAAATTATAAAGAATAACCTTCTCAATATCTGTAATACTAAGCAAACCCGCAAACAGCATAGCCTTAAATACCGGTGGACAACCTTCAAGGCATAAAACATGCATAATTTATATAAAATGTGAAATTCCATGAAACAATAAAGACATCAGGAAGAACAGGAAGACTTCTTTAGAAATTTATTTGGCAGTTTAGAAAGATCTGTAGAAAATCTAAAGAAATTCACATGTGTTATACCTTTAAAAATTACTGGGTTTGAAGATGGAATTAATAGGAAACACTGGAACTGCAAAGGTAGGGAACAGAGAAAACAACCAAGAAGGGTGTCATGAATAACCAAAATGTTTGGCTATATATGCTAAAAGAAGAAAATCAGCTAAATCTGTAACAAAGGAATGTGAGTCTCCCAGCTAGTAAAGCAAAACATTACTACATGTCATCTGAGCCACCTGCATTTCAGAAAGGCATTTCTTTTCAGGAAAAAGTGTAATAGATGGAAGTTAGCAGACATAAATCACAATTAAGTACAATGAGTTTTCCCTGGATTTGAGGCAGTGGTTGCTGAGCGAGGCCCTAGTGATATCAACTTTTCTTTGTAGGGTTTTGAACCACAAAATAATAGACTATAAAGGAAAAACCCAAAGATAAAAACCTTCAATGTGCTGTTTGTGTTATAGCTGGTAAAACAATGCTCTAGAGCCTAATGGCAGCAGACAAGGTCTATAAATCTTGTCATATGTAATGAAAAGCGTAGATATAGAGATGTGAGAAAGTGGTTAGAGTAAACGTAGGTCATGCATACTTCAATGTACTTTAAATAATGCTATCTAAATATTCCAACGCTCTCTCCTCCTTAAGTTGCCCCTTATCAGTGTGCAACAGCTAATAAGTATCTAAAGGAATATTCTGTTAAACCATTGATTTGGAAAAAAAAAAAAAGGAAGAAAAAGTGATTTTAAATAATCTACATTCTTTTTTTCCATGTCTATGCTGTTTAGAGTAAAGTACTGGTGGTAAAATCAATAAAAACCATGAGCTAGAATTATTAAATAAGAGTGAGGTTTGCCATAAACACACTGAATTAAATCATCCACTCAAGACTGGTCTCATTGTGATAAATTGCTATGTGGATGAGGAAAGACTTAGGGAATATGGTCTTTACCATGTACTTAAGAAACAAAACTACCAATGCATGAGTTGTTTAAAACACTGTCAATACCATTACTTTGCTCTCTGTTCTTCTGATTGAAGAATTCTGATGGTATATTTCTGTAATTGCAATGATTTTGCATTTTATTCCTTAGAAACTCGGCTTAATAACTCAAGAACAAACTGATAAATATCTATCACGCTTTTAGGAATCCAGTGTTCTGAAAGGTAGACACATCCTCTTCTTATAGAAGAGGGAAGAGCAATGGCTTTCCCAATGGCACCTCCTAAGTGCTGGAAAACTTGTGAATTAAAGAAATCTTAGAATCCTCTCTGTCAACTCCCTATACATAGGGAAAACCTTTATTTAATTTATACCAAGGAAATAATTTACTTCAAATAAAGTCTTGAATATAGGGAAATTACTTCTAAAATTCATCTGTCATTTCACAGGTAGCAGCGCGCCGCTGCTTGATCTTTCTCTGCATTCCCTCGATATAAAAACTGTGCATTTTCAGACTGCCACAACACCACTCAGCCCATTATCTCAGCTTGCATATCTAGTTCAATGTCACTTTCCTGGTTTCTATTAATTCATATGCACCCATACATTTACAAGAAGTAGTGATCTAGAAACTATGTTTTTAGGCAGGGCAATAGAGAGAAAGGGGTATGGATCTGTGCTGGGGTGGATTATAGAGAAGAATAAAACTGTGCAACATGATTAATGTCACTTTTACTGTGTGCTTTCATAAATGTACTACAAGTTATTCATTGAAAGGAAGGAAAAATTAGAGTTCATTAATCTTTGGACACTTGCCTGATATAATGACAATTCTTAAAATGCACTCACTAACATTTATTACCAGCAATAAATAGATGGTTTTGTTTCATTTTTGTCTGTGCATATATTATATGAAAATTCTCAGAGAGGCGTCTGTGCCTATTCACCTCACATAAAAAACTTAAGCAGCCTCTCTTTAAAACAGAATTTTTTTCCTTTGACAGAGATATCATTATGCTATTATATTATCTGTAATTAGATGTATCATATTATCAAGAGCTGACATTGGTTGTATCATTTTTTATGAATTTATTAGAATATAAAATACTGACAGTTTTCACATATATGTCTGCTGGCAAAGACAACAAAGTGATCCACATCTATTCCTCTCTAAAACTTCTTTTCTCCCCTATTTATGATGTTTTTTAAGATCAGCATTGTTCAACAATCCCCAAACATGCCTTTTATTCCATGTTCCTTTCAATCCCCCTACTACACTCATTGGTTGGTGCATTGAAGGATGAAGCCTTCTTTCCTCTGCTCACAACAATTTTCTTTTGGCGGTGCTTTGAAGGTTTTCTGTTCAGAGTACAACAACTGGAATTTTGTGCTGGTCTTGCTGAAAACAAGGAGACTTTGGTCCCTTCCCAAGATGACATTTTGCGCTTTGAGACAATTTAAAAGGTAGACACCCTGTAATGTATTTCCTGCCCCTATAGTATTAATTCCAATTCCATTCCACCAATAAGGAATGAATATGAGTAGATGTAAGAGAAAATGAGTTTACTAACAAGCAAAAGAGAAACAAGGCAAATATAGCAGCAAACAATTACTAGATACAAAATTCCCAATTGCACAAACCTCACAGGTAAAAAGACCTGGAACTGTTGGATAATCCCTTCCCCACACATGACAGTGCTCTGCAGCCTAGAGCATGATTTGAAAGACCACGGGAAAGATGGACTCTGCCTTCTTCCTCCATGCTTATCTCATCAGCAGCTGGAGTTCTGACTGGTATAGCCCAGTCAAGGGGCTAGAACTTATGACAGAAGACAACGGAAGCAGCTGGCTGGAGCATCTCAGGCTCAGTGCTTTGCACCTTTTGTCCAGGCTTTGTTTGTGGAATGGAATGACTGGGACTGGAGCAGGACCACCCCATCCTCCCTGATGCGGCAGTCCTTGATGGCAGGCACTGTAGAATTCACCCCAAAATAGTCCAAACCAAAAGGGAGGAAAAAAAGAGAAGGGCAGAGTCTCTCTCTTGAGAAAAGACCGCCAGGCAAGTCAGAGAGTTCAGTTCCAGTGCTTCTATCTTTTAAAGAGACCGTGCTAACTCCTCACCTGCTCCAAGACTCCAGTTCTGTTTTCCAGTTACAAGTGTCCTAAAGAGACAGGAACAATTTTGGGCATATATATACATACAGAATATAATAGCATTTTAGATTACACACATCAACCCACAATCTTCTTAGAAACTTCTCTTGAGATGCTAGAACCAAACCAGAAAAAAGTACTTAATTGGCTGATATGATAACATGCAGTAAACTGGACAAATGAGACCTCATTAAACCTGAATCTCAAATGTGTTAAATATAAGTGTGTCTGAAAAAGGAGTAACATTACAATCAGAAACAAGCTTTGCTGACAAAGAAAATCAATATATTAACTTGCCCACATTACTGAAAGTAAATTCCTAAGCTGCATTTTCCATTGTTACAGTGTATACAGAAAAAATTACTAGTCAATGGCCATTTTGACTCACTAACATTTTTATATTTGCACTAGCTGGCATATATCCACCTTAAAAATCTGGCATATCATTCTAAAGTGAATCAATAAAAGGGAATCTCATTTAGAATGTTATGATCTCTATAATTTTAATAGTCTATCTTGAAAATGAATCTTTAAAGTATGTCTGTGACATCACAAAAGAGCCAAATTAGCATAGTCCACATTTGGATGTTAAAACTGCAATCTTTGTTTCTCTCTTCATTTTCACTAATGAAAACTGCAGTTCGTAAATCTTAAAAAGGTTCCCATTTTGCCAGGCCAATCTTATTGGAGCAGAGACACACATCTTGTTCTGCATCAGACTGAAGAAACAGCAGAAGACTCAGCAAAGAGTTCAATTAATTGGCTACTGACATAGCTACAAGTGTTGATGGTATCCCTAACGAGATGGAGCTACAGCAACTTGTCCCAGGTTCGAAGAGACCAATAAAATATCCTACAGTTCACTCTGAAAAGGATGATCAGAAAATCACAAGGTAACAAGGTCAAAGTTGAGTTTTCTGGCACCAACTGATGTTTTTCCTTCCACAGGAGTTTCACAGTGCTTCCTTTTCTTTCAGCCTCATTCGAGCTGAAGAATATTTCATTTCCTATGCCTTGAAGTGGTGAGACATATGAAGTTCCTTTGGGAAATTCCATGACTTTGAGAGTCAGTGCAGTTTGTGTAAATAAAAAAGAGTGGCAGTTGCAGTTGCACCACTGATTTTCTCTTTATCCTTATGAGGTTAAAATCCTTCTGTGTTCAGAGCATGGATAATTTCTTAGCTGTACCTAAATCCTTATCTATAGGCTATGCCTATGCTGTTCTCTTGTATACACACAGCTGCAAATACAAGGGGTCTGTGGACAGCCTAGCTGGGGGTGTCTGCAGAGAAGTAAGGACAAAGTTTGCTCATGTTACAGGGTTGCTACTGTAAATCTTGGGAAAGAATTGCTACCAAGCAATTTAAGTTCAGACATCCAGCTGTTGAAATCAGGCTGAGTAACAAAAGGTGAGAAAGTTTCTGGTTATGGAGATGAAGTTTCCAATCAGTTTTTCCCTTATCTTACTTATTTCTCAATTTCCCAATCTTTCCTACTTGCTCCAAGACCTCTGGACTAAAAGCGTTTCTTTAATTTTTCTCAAAGAAACCCTTTGATACCTTTTTCTCTCTACTACCTCCGTTTATATTGCTGTTTGTTCTCCATTATAATTCAAGGACAGAAATCTGTTAAATACTTATCATCAATATTATTAGAGGGTATTTTGTAAATGTCCCCTTTTGTTTGTAATTTTATCTTTTTTCTGGACATAAGGCTACATGCTTGCCTCATTTATAAGGACATAAAAAACTTGCTTCTTGTTGGCTAATAGAACAGATGTCATTTTCCCAAACATTGATTAGCAGCAATCATTGCATTCAGCATAGTCAAAGGCACTGTAAAATATCCTTGGCCTTGGACTTTATTCTTCATAGCACAGGTGCAGTTTAGGGGAGTTTGTATTGGGGGTTGTTTCCCTGGGAAGTAGGGGATATTTGTGTCTGATTTTCATTTGCCCTGGAGCACCATAACTTTGTGTTTCCTGCTGAGTACAACATGATGGCTTGCAACATCAAGGCTACAGATCTTGTTTTCACTGACATAGTGGAGAGATTAACCTAGACTGAAATGGTATCTGTAACAAATGGCTATTGACCAAATAGTTAGCATTTCAGTTGGAGACAACAGAAATCAACATAAGAAGAATTTAGTCCAATGTCTACCATGGTCAGAAGTATCAGAGTAGAAGCCACAGTAACTCTATTTAACTCAATCACAGACACAGTCAGGAGTCATAGAATCATAGAATTGCTTGCAATGGAAGAGACATTAAACATAATTTAGTTCCAACCCCCTTTCCCTGGGCAGCATACTAGTTTGAAAGCAAACCAGTGAATGAATGCCAGTCAGAATGTCAATTTAATAGGAAAATCAAAATCAAGACAGAAAACACTGGCTTAAACTGACAGTCAGGACACAACCTGACACCCTGTTGGTCAGGGTGTTGGTACAATTAAATGGTGGCTGCAATCCTCCTGGAGTGACAGATGTGGTGCTGTTGAAGAGGTGATCCTGTAGAAGGGTCTGTTCTTCCTCTGAAGGTCCAAGTAGCTCTTGTCCTCTGGGAATTCAGTAGGAAAGGTTGCCTGTGGTGTTCCACAACTCAGATTATATCCAGGTAGGAATGCTTGTTCCTCCTCCTGGGCAATGCAATAATGTAATTTTATCAGTCATGCAGTGAGACTTGATGGCCCATTAGCAGAAGACAGCCCCCAGATGGAATTATCAGGGATGAGTCATGGAGGAGATAAAGAACAATGCCCCACCTGGTTTTAACAGCTCATGGAGACAGTAATAGAATACATACTTTTGGTTACATCTTACATTGTAACCTAAAACAGGCAGCGACATCTTTCATTAAACAATGTTGGTCAGTAGCCTCGAACATCCAATGTAGCCTTGAACAATTCCAGGGATGGGACATGGACAATTTCCTTCAGCAACATGTTGTAGTACCCCACTGAACTCACCAAGGAAGAATTTCCTCCTAACATCTAATCTAAATCTAGTCTCAAGCCATTCTCCCTTGTCCTGTCACTACATGCTCTTGTGAACAGTCTCTCTCCATCTCTCTTGCAGGCTCCTTCAGGTATTGAAAGGTCTTAATTAGGTCAATTTTAAGCCTTCTCCAGATTGAACAATCTCAATTCTCACAGCATTTCCTTAGGAGAGGTGCTTCCTCCCTCTAATCATCCTGGTGGTCCTCCTCTCGACTTGCTCCAACAAGTTGATGTCCTTCCTGTGCTGGGGGCCCCAGGCCTGGATGCAGCACTGCAGGTGGCATGTCACCAGGGCAGAGTGGGTGAAATCACCTCCCTCACCCTGTGTCCAGGCTTTGATGCAGCCTAGGATACATGTGGCTTTCTGGGATGCAAGTGTATATTGCCAGCTCATATTCAATATTTCATCTGCCAGCACCCCTCAGTCCATCTCAGCAGAGCTATCCGTGATTGGCTCATCCCCTAAACTGTGCTGATAGCTGGAGTTGCCCCAACCCAGGTGCAAAAACTTGCACTTGGTCTTGTTAAACCTCATGAGATTCCCATGGGCCCACTTCTCAAACTTGTCCAGTTCTCTCTGGATGACATTGCATCCTTCAGGTGTGACAACTGCACTACTCAGCTTGGTGTCATCTTCAGACTTGCTGAAGGTACCCTAGACGCCTTTGTCTATATCATCAATGAAGATACTAAATAACACTGGTCCCAATACAGGCCTGCTCATGGTTTGACACTGGCCAAATGCCAGGCACCCACTAAAGTTGCTCACTCACCCTCCCTGGCCAGACCTAGGCAGAGGAGAGAAATAAATTAACAAAGGGTTCATGAGTTAAGATAAGAACTGGTAAAAAAACTCCAAGGACAAAACAGGCTGTACTTAAAGGTACAAAATTAGTTTATTACTAACAAAATCAGAGGAGAATATTGAGATGTAAAATAAATTCTTAAAAATAGCTCTTCTTCCCCCAACCCTCCTCCCCTCCTTCCCCTTGATAGTGCAGGGAGACAGGGCATGGGGTCAGTTCATCACCTAAGTTCTTCTGCTGCTCAGAGAGAGGAGACTTTCCCTGTGAGACTGTGGGGTGCCTTCCACGGGAGACAGTTCTCCCTGAACTTCTCCAGCGTGGGTCCACTTTCACGAGCAGCAGCCAAACCATATCTGCTGCAAACATGAGTCCCTCCCATGGGCACACAGTCCTCCCAAAACTGCTGCAGCATGGGTCACTCTCCCACAGGGTGCAGTTCTCCAAGGGCAGGCTGCTCCAGCCTGGAAGCAGGGACCCCCTCTCTCCACTGGGTCTCCCACTGGATCACAGCCTCCTCCAGGCATCCACTCCAGCGTGGGTACCACCCCCATGGGCTGTGGGTGGATCTCTGTATCCCCCATGGATCCCCATGGGCTGCAGGGCACAGCTGCTGCACCATGGCCATCACCATAGCCTGCAGAGGAATCTCAGCTCCAGCACCTGGAGGAGCTCCTGTCCCTCCTTCTCCACTGACCTTGGTGTCTGCATGTTGTTTCCCTCACATGTTCTCACCTCCTCCTCTTTGACTAGAGAAAAGCTTTGTGCACCTTGTTTTAATTTTCTTCTTGAATATGTTATCACAGAGGTGTTACCAGCCTCTCTCAGCTTGGCCAGCAGCATGCCCATCTTCAGAGCCATCAGGGATTGGCTTTGCTGGACATGGTGGAAGCTTCCAGCAGCTTCTCATAGAAGCCACCTCTGTGGCCCCCCTGCTACCAAAAAGCAGACTGTACAAAACTAACACAAGGCCCTAGAGGGACAACACTTGTCACTGATGTTGATTGAGACTGATCATTAACCTCTGGATGTGTCCATCCAAAAAATTTCTTAGCCATCTAACAGTCTGCTTATCAAATCTATCTCCCTCCAATTTAGAGAGAAGAATGTGAGGGACTGTGTCAAAGGTTTTACGGAAGTCCAGACAAATGATACCTCTAACCACATGTCCTGGGTACAGACAAATGGGTGTGGAGTGTTCAGCAATGTTTGTATAATTCCATTTTGCATCACAGCCATGGGAATGGTTCCAGCAGGTGGAATACCATGTCCAAAAATGGAATTGGGGCCATTTTGTCTGGCTCACTTTCAGTGATGGAATCTGCGGACATGGTGTCCCATATCTAGCCATCATTTTTCCCAAGCCTCTGAGATGTTTTTGCAGGACAAGGGGCTGAGAAGAGGCAGTGGGGCTGCTGCTGGGATGTGGTGCTTAAGCTCTCAGAGGCAGCCTAGACAAATGGGGCTGGGGGCACAGTTTTCTATTTCCCCACATCCCAGTGTAACAGGGCCAATACCAACCAGCTGAGCCAAAAACCAGTCCAGCAGGGTGGCACTGAATTCCACAGGTAGAGACACACCTGTGACATTGATGCCACAGAGAGGGAGCAGGAAAACCACCACAGCAGGGAAGCAGCTGCTCCAGGCAACTCCAGCACCTCTCATCTGCCACTGGAATCATCCCATAAGTCCCTGACATCCCATTTTTGCTCCGGCAGGGAGGCCACATGGGCTGTCCAGGGTTGGCAGCTGTCTTGTCTTTTTGTTCCAAGGGGACAACATGATAACTTGCTTGTTATCGTTCCCTCTTTCTTACATTTTGCTTTCTGCATTGCTAATTTATGTTTTGGTAAAATTGCAGCTCCTTTTTTTTTGATCTTTCATAGTTTTGTTTTTGTTCTTTTATTTTTCCCTCCACTGCTGTGAGGGAGAGAAGGAGGGAGGGATTTATGTCACCCTGGCCTTTTGTTCACTGTAAAACCATCACAGTCCTCCCTTGTCTACTGATGTAGTCACTCCATCATGACAGCCACTAGTTTAGTCAGGCAGGACTTACCCACAGTGAAGTTGTGCTGTCTGCCCTAGATCACCTTATTGTTTTCCATGTGCTTCTAGGATGGATCTCTTCCATCATGTTTCCAGGCAGTTTCCACTACTGGCTGACAGGCCAGTGGTTCCCAGGGCTGTCCTTTCTATCCTTTTTAAAGATGGGTACAATGTTTCCCCTTCTTCCAGCCACCTGGGATTTCACTTGACTGCCAGGACTGTTCAAATATCATGGGGGTGGCTTGGCAGCTGCATCAGCCAATTCCCTCAGTACTCTGGGGTGCATCTCATCAACTCTGGGCTGCATCTCATTGTCAAGAGTACATAATTCTCATAAGAGTAGACATCATCAAGAGTATGCATTCGAGAATATTGGAAACACTAAGGGAGAAGATTTGTCAGCAGCCAGAGATCTTTCTTTCCTGGAAGAGCTCAGCTTGGTTACACTCTGTTTAAGCATCAGAAACACACTGTTCACACTTGACATGCTTGGAATGAGTTTAGTAGACTTATGATCCTTGTGGCAAGGGTGGCATTTTTCCTTTGGGAAAAAAAAAAAAAGATTTTGAAAATAAATCAAAGTACTGGGAAAGGTTTTAATCTAATTTCCTAGTCAGGATACCGTATCATCCTTATTTCTTTAGATACATACTACTTCACATAACAGTTTATCACAGAGAAAATGTGATGTTTCTGAGTATGAAGAATGTTTTGTCTTATGTCAAGAGCCACAAAGACAGCAATATTCCTCAGTGAGACCCAGTGAAAAGTGGTATACATGTAACAGAATAGGAAATCCCAATCTTTCTCATACCTGCCTTTGGAGAGTTAGAAGTAAAAAACAGCAAACCAAAAACAAACAACTGAAAAAGTAAGACTTAAGGAACGTGTCTCACTTGAAGATTAACAGTGGTGAAAAGAACAGTTACCCAAAACCAATAGACTAAAGCCCAAGGATAAGGATGATTCAAAGTGAAAGTGTGATTAGAACAAAGCTGAAATACTGAAAGCCTGGCTCTCAGTTTGGGAAAGGGAGCAAGAGAAGTAGAATGGAAGGTCTGAGGAAGTCTAGCCCTGAGGCTTCCTTTTAGGTACAGGCTGTCAAAAATTGTGAAATGTTTTGCTAGTCATGCAGAAGCTGTACAGAAGTTGTAGATATTGGCCAGAATAAAAACCCAGATAGCTTTTGTGTTGCTGAAAATTTCCTTAAGAACCGTCTCTTGTTGGCAAAGTTTCCCTTTCCATCAATTCCCCCGTCTTTAAAAGCAGACTCTCCACTGCACCTCAGCTGGCTCCCCAGCATTCAAATTCCTTCTCTATTCTTTATTTATTCCTGCTCTAAATTTGGAGTAACTACATATAATTTTATTCAATTTGAAGCTGAAACAGTACAGGCGAACACACAAATCATCAAGCAAAATTCAGCTCCTCTGCATCCCACCCTTTCTCCCAGGAGGCAATTCCTGCATCCTTGTATTCAGCATATATCAGTAGAAGGAAAAAACCAACAAGTCTAGTTCGCTGACATCACTAATCTACTGTGACAGCACAAGCCAAGCAGACATTGGCAATATCTAGTCATTCAGAAAACATTGAGAAAAAAGGTCATAGAGAGAGGAAAAGAATTTAAGGGAAATTCTGCGTAACATAGTATTAAGTACTTCTCCTTTTTAGCACGGCACAGTCAAAAGAGTTAATATATCATTAAAATATGTTTTCTTTTGAATAATAAATACCTTTCTCTCAGCTTCTGGCCAGGAAAACTGGGTTCATTATATGCAAAGCACCTTTCCAGTGACTGGCACCTGCATAATGCATTCCAGCATGTCTGTTTGGTTCAGGGATGACTGTCACTACTGACTCACATGAAGAAATCTACTGGGACCTTGCCAACACTAATACATTAACCACTGATCAGCAGCAGAATTTCACTGGCTTGCTACATGTGGGTTCTACAGAGTAGTATTGTCTGCTAATAAAATATACCTAGAAGCCATACGAAAACAGGTTATGGAGAATTCCAGGAAAAAATGGACCAAATGCTGCCTGTTTCTCTCTGATTCATCTTCTTTAAAGCTGAGATAGCCAAAAATAAGTATAAACTTGGTTTTCCTAACTACATTTGATTAACAGAAGAAATTTCCCTAAACAGAAGGAATAAACCCTGTTCTGTGCTGTTCTGTGTGCCATGAAGCGTGACATTTTAGCAGGTAAAGACAGCACAAACTTTGAATTCCAGCTATTTCTGGATAGCAGAATAAGTTTTAACTTATGTAAATTAGAACCCTGTATTTCTTTCAATTTAAAGAAAAGACTAAGATAATTCAAAACAGAAAACAGAAGCATTCAGAGTCAGATGTGATCCTCTCATTACTGTATGCAAACTTACACTGAGCTTTTTGTCACATGCATAAAGCATGTCACAAACAAGATGCTCTTGTTTGATAGCATAATGTAGAATGATAGCATAGACCTAAAAAAAGATTGACAAACAATAAAGACATGCACATATCTTTACTGATACGCATCAAAACCTTTGTTTGTTTCACAGGGCCTTGAAGTAGTTTCAATAACATTGATTAAAAGCTTTCTCCTTATTTTGTGTTGTTATTTTTCAGTACAAAGCCATATTACTAGGTTGGCTCCTTTTCTTTTTTGGATGACTCGGATGGTGTAAAGAACTACAGTGGTGTAAAGGTTATACAGTAATCAGACTTAAAATTGAAGGTGAAAGAACCAAAATCCCTCCTATTCTTGTAGTCAGTGTGCATAAGCACTCATGACATCAGCACTTTCAAATATTAAACCATGACAAACCTTGTGTGAATTTGCGACCTCCCCCTGATTGTTAACTAAAGTCTCATCAGTCAAGCCCTGGACACAACCTCAATAGCAATGTTATATGCATGCATGTGCCTGTTGGATCTTCAGCTACACCTATCAGTAGTACCAGAGATAGTCCACCAGATCTATTTCAGAAATAGATCTGAAAATGATAGCCAAGGAGGATAAAAATTATCACTGGCATATACAGATTACAGCTGGGTACCACTATACTTATTCCATTTGCTATCCTGCATCTCATTCAGGTATGAGTACCATTTGGTATTTTCATTTGTCCTGTTTTTTTGTCAGTGTTTATTTAATATTAATTTAATTTTTCTAACATGGTTTTAGGAACAAGGCTTCTGTCTCACTCTGATTTTCATATGCCTGCGTGTGAAAAACCTGTAGTAATTTTGGAAAATTCTATTATTTTTGATGCTTTCGAAAAGGCTCTAACTCTATTAACTCTGTAGTATTGGGGGAGAAACACTCCCTTAAGGTATAAAAAAAAGATGGTTTGTTTAAAATGTTTGTTTGAGAGAAAAAAGGCTTCAATGTCAGCCCACATTTTAGTAGATATCAAAGAACACACAAAAGAGAGAAGAAGCTCAGGCAGCATGTACATCTCCTTAGGTACACAAGCTTCACTAGTACTTCTAGAAGTACTCAGAGTCAGCTCTGTGTTCTGAATTTATCATTCAAATGTTTATTAAAGTCTTCCTGTAGGTACCTTTATTAACCAAACAGTTTTAAGAATGAAATGAGGTTTCTTTGAGGAGACTGCTGTTACATAGAATTGTATGGCTGGTTTCAGCTACAGTGTGATCCCTTAATTCTTCATCAAATTACTCCCATATCTGCTTTTAAATTTTTGCCTGAACTATTGTCAAACTTTAATTCATTGTATCATTTTTCTGTCCTTTTTTAGCATCACAGCAGTGGCTCTTTTCCAGTTTTCCAGAATTTACTGATTAAGCTTTATGAAAGTACTGAAGTATTTCCTAAAGCGGCTACAACTTGCAGGAAGATTTGAGGCATTAGGCTACACATCATTCCCAAATTCCCACCTTGGACAGGCATTTTTTATCTTCTGGACTACAAAATCATCAGAACAGTGTGTGTCATTCTTACAGGCCAAAAATACATAATCCTGCTCATTGCAAAGAGATTCCTGTGTTTTCTTCATCACTGGACCAAAGATGCTGAAGAAATGTCTATTGTTGATAATACATCAAATACCCCTGCCCCCCAAATAATTATGAGCTGTTTATGCCAGTATAATCTGTGCTGCCAAATATAAATTCTTCCCCTCTGCCTCCAATCTGCTCCCCACTTACTTTCTTGGTTATTGGTATTCTTGGTTAAGTTTTTCATAGTCTGCCTCTCATCCAAACTATAAAGCTGCATTTCCTGACACAGTATTTTGGAAGGGTTGCACTGACACAACTAGCACAAACTCTCCATCCCTCTCAGTCAACCTTTGACAAGAGGGGGCTGAGCTCAAGAAAAACACTTTTGTTAACACTGACTAAAGTGCAATAGGTTGTGGCACAGCATGAAAGTTTTTCATAGTGCTAACTTCACTGTACCAATCTGTAAATATGTTCCTTGTGTTTTCTTGCACTTTAAGAGCATGATGCTACCATATGTTTAAGAGCACAGTGTGTTCCCTGAAGGCAGTTGTTCCTTATTTTTAAATTTTTGCCAGAATTTACTCAAGTACTGATAGTAGAGAATTAAAAGAAAATATCCATACATAGAAAATTTCATAGTAGGTATTTTCTGGTTGCCTTCTCCAAAACCCAGTTCTTGGCTTTTTTTTTATAGAAAGAAAATCTGTGATATTGTCTGTAACAGAAAGAAATAGGAGCTTGGTCACAACCAATTCCATTGTTTGCAGTAATCCTTCTGTTTAAAGATTCTCTTTCAGTATAAGTGTCTATAACACTGCTTACCTCCTGAATCGGAACAAAAAACAGAATATGGATATCAGCTACTTTATTGCATATCCCAGCACACTTACTGCACAGTCTTGGAAAAGAGGCTAGAAAAAAGCAACAATATTCTATTTCCCTGTGTGTTCTTTGGTTCCTAGGTACAATAATATTGAGATTTAGATCAAATATTGTAAATTCAACTCTGATTTTTTTTGTAACACTAATGTTCTACCTCAATTCAAAATCAGACACAGAATTTAAAGATGGAAGAAAAGGATTTTCTTTAAAAGCACATAATTTCTATGACATTTCTTACACTATGCTATGTGGATATTGGATGGAACAGACTTATGAAAGGCAAAACTGCTTTGCTTATTCTTCTACATCACTTTCAGTGTTCCAGCTGATAATAAAAGGCTTTGTGGAGAAAACGTAAAACAGTACTTTCTGGCTGGTCCAGGAAGTTGTATAAAAGATAAAACTGTTGACAGGATTATAGTTTTATCTGTATATTACTAATTCTAGAGCTGCAAGGATTTGCCTTTCAGTTTGGACTACCTGCTATGAAAAGACAGAAAACACAAAGGCAAAAAAAATTGCTTATTCCTCCTTTCAAGTTTTTATAGCCAGTGTGCTATAAATCTTTCTTTAAACTACAGTTCCTGGCTTGCAGTACCTGTAAATATCTCTTTCAGCTTTCTTATATGCAAGCTCATGACAAGTAGTCTTTGCCTCCTTCCTTCAAGTCTGGGACTGTTCAATCCTGCTTCTCCTGATGGTGGGTGAGATGTAGCCACAGGCTCTGGTGCGGGCTGTGCAGCTCCTTATCCATCTCACCTTCATGGACCAAATGCCACCACGTTAGTGAGAGGCTTCAATGTGCTGGCTGATATTCTCTCCCAAGCATCCCAACTTATCCATCCACTCTAGTTTTCTTTCTTAAATTCATCCTGGGGATCAACTACTTTGTTCTTCATACAGACATGAACACAAAATGGGCATTCCATATCAGATACCAATTCAGCTTCCAAGGTTATCCGATAATCAGTCACCAGCAATACCAGCTGATCTGTTCCTACTTCCTGAGAACCTGCAGAACACTGATCCCAAGCGAATGACAGAAACCAGTGAATGTATTTAGTGCTGGCAGAGCCCTCAACAATCTAAATAAAGAGCAGGGGAGAAAAAAAACATTTTCAAGCAGTCTCCTACACTAAGGAGGACTTAGCTAACTCTTTTTGGATGACTACAGATTTGTCTTGAAAGTACACTTATGTGCTATAGCAGCAGAAGTGCAGTTTAGGTGTCTTGTTCTTTCCTGTGGGCATTCAAGAATCATTGCTGATTTGCATACAATGCAGCAATGTTTACTAGCAGTTCTATAGTGGGACTTATCCTTTTCTCAGGGCAGGAAGTGGAAAAGCTGCAGAGACAACAGAAGTCAGGAAAGGAATAGAAATGTCCAGATTATACTTAAGTATAATTACATATATTAATACAATTATGAAATTATCTTCAAAGGAGCAAAAATTCTTGTGTTCACATTACATGTCATCAATACGTTTAAGTTAGCATTACATTTTAGAGATTGGTCTTGTCATTGGTCTTATTAGAAACAAAGATTTAGTAAAGTTATGAGAATACGAGACTTTGTTCAGAATTTGTCTGCTTCAGTTTGTGTCTATAGCATACTTTCATCCCTTTTTGTCTAAAAAGTTTTTGTGGAATACAAAGGTTCTGATATGAAAGATATAGTATACAAAGTAATAAAAATGAAAATTTACTCAAAGAGTAGATTGATTTAAAAAAAAATATTGTGTCTGTTGCAAGTATCTTTCTTGTTATTCTGAACTGAGTACCTAATTCTTTCCAGTACTCTTAAACTCTTCTAATTCTCATTCAGGCCTCAGAAAGCTCACGCATGCTCTCTAGCAAAAAAAAATTAAAAAATAGCATACCAATTTTGCCTATGAGCAGTCTCAAGAGCTGTTTCTGAAATATGAGCACTAGAAATGTAAGTGTAAAGACCTGATCTGGAAATTTTTATGCCATTACTCAAGAACAGCTGAACTTGGAAAATTTCAGGTTTAGGCAATTAGCCCTGCTCTTATTCTTGTTCACTTTATTTCCTTCACCGCTTGGCAAGCTGGAGGGTTCCATAGCAATTTATATGACTAGATGGATTTTGCAAGGTTTCTGAAGGGGGACATTAGGTGTGACAAATGGCCAGCACTCTCACCACTGTCACCAAGGGTCAAAGCAATCAATTGGCTGGATGCCCTGTCTGCATCTCTTTTGTGAAAGCCTTTTATCAGCTCTGTTCCCAGAGACAATTTACCAGCAAGCCACAAAAATACACCAGTAAGTCTCAGTCAAGATCTTGAAGGAAAAATCTCCCTATGTTTCCTACCATAGAACTAGCTCCATTATACCATAATAAGACCCCAGAAACAATCTCCTAGAATAATACTTTTATTTCAGCCTGGTTCTTTTACTAGAATAGGAGAAATAAAAAGAGAAAGAAAAATAATCAAAACAAACAGAAAATATAGACCAAATGAGCTACACTGTAATAGATCTCCAAACAGAGGAAGTATGTCTTCTTATTTTTTCTTCATTGCAGCAGATCACGCTTACTGGTGAAATGTCACAGAACTGACAAATTCAACCTCTAAATACCTCTTTGGCTTTTTCTTTCCCTATAAATATATCAAATATGTCACATCCCACAAAGGTAGAAAGGTCTTACTGGGATTTCCTCTCTAAATTTTGTCAGTAATGCTGTGAGAGGAAGGAGATTTTTGTTTTGCTGAGTTGCAGCAGAGACAGTGTCTGTGCTGTTGATTCAGAAGCTCCCACAGACATATACTCAGCCATTACAACTCCAGTCCAGTGTGTTTCCAGAAGCATACATCTTGTTTCCTTCTTCTTCCCTTGCTTTCCTTCTCCTCCCAAACAACAAACACTGTGTTGTGAAGGTACAAAACAAAATATTTGGGTTAGTACATTATTATGCAATGGACAGTCTTTCAGTGCTGGCAGACAATCCAGGACATTTGGGAGCCCAGCAGTATGTACTGTTTTGTCTGGAGATATCCAGTAAATGTGCAGTCCGAGACATTTTTTGGAGGTGTGCAAGCTTTTTTGATTTCTTTGGTGCTGGATGCCTTCATATGTCTTAGTTGCCTAAGGGCTGAGCTTAAGTTTCTGAGTCCTATTAATCAATGTTTCACCTGCATGCCACTAGTTACGTGCAGCTAGGTAAAGTGGTTAATCCCTCTGCATTTATTAGTACATCAGTACTTTTGCTTAGCACAGCCAGTTGGCCATTCTCCTCTGTTGAACATAACCTGATATAACCAGGTAACTTTGTGGTTAAAACAAACAAACAAGGAAACAAGCAAACAAACAAAGTTATATATGGCTTAAGAGCAGGATGAGTATCTTGATCCTCGCTCTTCCCTTTTCTTCTGACCAATGTTATTAAAGTAATTATTTTCTTCTTTTATCCTCCATACGTATAAAAACTACAGAAAAATAGAACAGCTCAGACTAGAAAATTCCAGGTTAGTTTTGAGCCTAGAAACTTGGAAGACCATCTGGACCAGGCTTTAATTCAAACTCATGGACATTATAGCTTAATCGTTACTTAGTTCTTCAGGATGCGAATATCAATTTTAGGTCATGCTGGAAGCTTAATAAAAGACACCTTAAATTTTTGCTTATAATAATCTAAGAGTGGCTGAAAGATCTACTGAATCCACTTTTCCCCCCATCCTCCTTGCTTTTACACTGTACTGCTTGCTGCTCACAGTTATTTCCTACAAAATTCTACTCTACCACTGACAGATTACACATTTGCAACACAAAATGTATCTACAGAGCGGATATCCTTGTTTAGATCCAAGTTTGTAACAGTTCATTAGTCTTTTTAATTGAAAATATGTAACATTTAAGATCTTCACTTTCTCAGTATCATCATAAATTTTGGTTACTGTGAGTCTCCAGCTATATAAACACAGGATGAGGCTAGTGAGTAGTTTTGCCAAAAAAAGCAGAGAGGGTTTACAGTGGAACAGAAGTCCAACATGAATTAACACTCTTAGATTTTCACCAAGTTTCCTCCCAGAGACTGAAATTATAAACCACAGTTTTACAACTGAGATATTTCTGGCCTATTTCAGCTAAAATAGCATCTACTTTGGGAAAAGACATTTTTAAGGAAGATGTATGAGAAGTGAAGAAATCCAGAGGAGGAAACTCATAGGCCTAATGAAGTGGCATGTACACAAAACAACAAAAAAAGATAATATAGAGATGAAATAAGAAAAATCACAATCTCTGTAAGTGCTTCAGAGGGGGAAGGAAATAAGCCTCACTCAAATTGATGACAATGGGCCAAAAATAACAGACTTTAATCAATTTATTCTAACAGTATTCAGGGACTAGTATTACTAAACCAAGATTAGACACCTAATCACAGTTAGGAACTATACAAAATGACAATTCCTATTCTACACAGCTTACTTCTAGTTACAATCTGACAGGAAGGGTATGAGTTAGGAGAGAAAGTTGTGCATGTCTACTGTACTTACATGATCAACCTATTTTCAACAAACCTAGCCAACATATTTTCACCATACAAAAGTACATATAGCACCAACTCTGCCACTAAAGGAGCGACAAATTTTCAGAGTGGTCTGAGAGACATCCAGATTCCCTTTTTGCAAAATGCAGTCGTATGTAAATCCCCAATCAACATGTTTGATGAGACTTTTAAAAGTGCTTACAATGGTTCATGTAATCTGAGTTGGATGCAGAGGAGAAATACTGGCAAGATATTCTCAAGAGATCAAAACAAAACCAAACTTTACTGGGAAACTAGAAAAATCAGAGAAGTTTGGCAAAAGGTTTAGTACACAACATTCAACTTCTCACAACATTAACTTGGCCCATTAAACTTAGCAAACTTTAAACCCAGTTGATGTTAGAAGAAGGAAAAGAAAGACAGAAAATACCTAGAAAAGAGGACATATAGCTACCAACTCCTGGGTTCCAGCAGTGATCGGGTACCAACTCCAAGAGGAAGGTAGAGCCTAAAGAAAGGTGATGTCCTTGTGTTTGGCCCCTTGGCCTCCCAGGGCCCTTTCCCCAGATGGGACTTTCAGTCACTTGGCCACTCAGAAGTGGGGTAAGGGGAGAGTGGAGCATCATCAGTGCTTCAGGATTGGCAGACACTATGGGGCTCTAGGTCTGTGGGATGTAGGGAAGTTCACTCCCTCACTAGGGCAAGGCCTGACCTGCCCTTCCCCCAGAGAGAGAAGATTACTTGGCCTCAGTGGTTCTACAGGCCTCATTTGTTCCACCCCCAGCACACTGTACTGCTAAAAATATATCAATTGCAGTACTGTTACTCCCTTCCTTATTTTCTTTAATTTCCTTTTGAACTGCTGGTAAACGACACTGGAAATTAGACTCTGTCTGTTCTCTTGATTTTCTGCAAACCCACCAACCAAAAATGAACTTTCTGTGCAGAAAGTTCAGACACTGTGATGGAATATGTCCTTGGATATTCAGGCTTTCCAGCAGAATGCTCCTTTCAGATTACAGCTGTCCCAAATGGTGGTCACAACACAGAGACATTCTGGCACAAAACTGTAGATAGCAGTACATGAGGTTTACTTACAAGACAAATGAAAAAAATATCTTTCTTCAGTAACATTTTTAAGACATTCTTTCAAGCTGTTTTTCCTAGAAAGATTTATGCACATGCATCAACTTCACATGTAAGTTTTTAGAGGCAACAAGAACTAGTAGCTTTGTCAACCTATTATGATGTTTTCTGTTTGATAGTTAGATTTGTAATCTCTATTTTTCAGCATTTCTGCCTATATTTGAGGAACAGAAGGCAAAAAATCTCCTGTGAATGAGGAATCACCTCCCACAGCTTTCTCAAGGAAGAACAGTTTTCTGAAGAAAATAAACTGCTGGAGTTGGAATTAGCCCAGCTTGCTCATCTGAACCTGAACAAAATCTTTCTGGTATCTCACCAGGCTTTAAAGAAGTACAGAAATAACCTCACACCTGAACTGTTGCAGTGAGAGGGGCAGATTTCTACCTACCCCTGTGCCAAGGTGTAGCAAGTGGTTCAGTTCAGGAAGCTTTATCTGTTTCTAGTACTGCTCTGTGCTCAGCAGCCTGAACAAATTGGACAGAACTAGGATGCATCTCTGTATTCATTTATTTTCCAGTAGGTACTCATCATTCACCCAAAACATTCTCAAACTTAAGTAAAAATCCAGCTGATATAAACAAATCAACATATTAAAGAGATAAGGCTGAGTCTGAGCTATTTTGAAGTGTATTTTGCCCACAGAACACTTTCAAGCAAGTTAAAATATAATTATTTTGTTCCTACTAAGATGTCCTTGAAGAGTTTAATTCAAAGAACACTAAGAAAATGGATTTAACTGGAACAAGGCCCAAAAAATACTGACCCTCAGAAGCTTCCCTTTAAATATTTACTGCTTCT
Source organism: Anthoscopus minutus (assembly GCA_013399455.1). Classification (NCBI taxonomy): domain Eukaryota; kingdom Metazoa; phylum Chordata; class Aves; order Passeriformes; family Paridae; genus Anthoscopus; species Anthoscopus minutus. The sequence continues at coordinate 9,072 of VWYI01008718.1, read as the reverse complement.
GGAATGGGAATTTAATGCATCTTCATCTTTTACAGTCATACATACCTATTAAATGGAAGGGATTCAGGATGTGCATGTTACCTAATGCTCATCTCTGTGACCACAATATCAAAGCCTCTGTGACCACAATATCAAAGCTCTGTGACCACAATATTAAACCCTCTGCTCTTCTGCATCTCCCTGGAATTAGGGTTGTAACTTCCAGCTCAAAAGCAAAGATTATCACACTAAATAGGAAAACTATCAGGTGTCTCATTCGTCTCATAGATTTTCTTTCAGAGTTTTCAAGAATGTATTCCTGTTGGTTTGTATATACTTGAAAAAACCAAGATGGAATGTAAGAGTACTCTCTGAGTTTTTGACAATTTTAAAAGGTTGACACTCTAAAATGAGTTACCTCCCCTTAATTTTAACCAATCCCCTTCTACTAATAAGGAGAAATGAAATACAAGCAGACATGAGTGAAAAAGTAAGTTTTCTGACACGCAAAACAGCAACAGGGAAAAAAAAAGCCAGTAAACCATCACTATTCCACTATAACCATCAAAATTTCTAAATCTCACAAACTCCCTGAGAACAAAGAGACACCCAAAATGTCACAAATACACTTTCAAAGATGCTGCCCACCACAGGTGACTTCAGTAGGGAGATGAAGAGAAAATGGCATCTGATCCTCCCTCCAGGACAGTGCCCTCCATGCAGTTGCAGGGAAAGTCTGTGGCAAAGTTCCTGTGAAAGCAGGCACCCACACAGCAGTTCTAGTGGCAGATGAGAATTTCCAGTGTGTGTGGCATCAGTGCCACCACCCTTCAGTTCCTCCTGCCACCCGCTGGACCCCGATGGGGTTGGTGCTGATGTTTCTGAGCCATGCATGTGTCAGGACGGGGGAAGAACCATTCTGTCAGCATCCTACCCCGAAATTCCAGTTCTGGCCATGGCACCACGTCTTAGAGAGACAATATCAATGTGGGCAGGGGGGGCAACAGATAAATATGGAATACAATAATATTTTGGGTTACCCAAAACAGGTGGGGTGATCATGAAATTAGGTTGAGGGATGCTTCCACGTCTTATTTGAAGATAATGAATGTGAGCAGAGTGACATACTGTGGAAATAAGATCCCAGGAATTTTTAGCTATGAGATGTAATATTTACTGTGGTGACTCGAGACTAAAAACAATGCAAGTTTTACCACAATAAAAAGTCACTAACATCATTGTAAGATCTTGACAATGTCTATTTCCTCCTTCTTATAATTTGTTAGAAAATAATAGCAAGTGTCTGGAAGCCTTAACCTGGGTATCACACAAGCCTTTTTGATAGAAGTCTTTGGCATTCCACACAAGTGAAATGGAATGTTATAAAGTTTTCTGGGATTAAACTAGTTACAAGCAAACACATAGCATGGAGTCTATTAAAATAGCCCCTGCTCTGCAACATTACTTTACGTTAGGAGAAGCATGAGAAAGAGAGGGCAATGAAACAGCCTTGTGCAACAAAATGGATGAAGGGGAGTAGGAAGGGCAATAACAGACACAGAGGAAGGAGGGTCTACAAACAAGAAGAAAAATGCTGATGCAGTGCTTTCGTGCTTTCTGGATTAGGTTAGCAGAGCCAATCTGCAAGCCACCACTGCCCATACCTACCTGATAGAAGTTATGTGAAAGAAAACCCAATCTGTGACTTTTTATTTCCTCCTTTCATCCTCAAAGACAGTTTCTTATGCCTTTTAAAGATGCCTGTGGTTCACTAACAGTTTAAGGAAAAACAAAGTGTTTTCTTAATTATTCCCAGGAATCATTTAGGGGAGGAATATCAAACTTCCAGTCTGCAAGTTGTAGCTATGTAATGGCATCTTTCAGCTCCCAGACTTCTTGCCACACTTTGGGTACATCTTTGCCATACTAGACAAAGTCATGTTAAGGCCTCAGTAAGCAACAGCGCAAGGTAGAGTGTTTATATAGTGGCAAATGTTGCTCTGTAACACTCTCCAGGTATATCTAGAAATAAGACTAACACACTGACTTATTTTTCTGCTAGAGATTTCTCTTTTAGTCTCTTAAACACAGAGAAAACAATCAAGAAACTGCATTTGCAAGAGAGAAAACAATCTCTCTGCAAGAGAGAAAGCACCAAAGGAAAGGAGCTTTTAGATCAAATGTGGAACAGACCATTTCACTACCTGCAAAGATCACTGATTGGGATCAGGTTGTGAGGAGCATGAAGGGAAGAGCAATTATTCTTGTTCAAACATGAGCAGTTTCATTTTGTCTGTCTCTCATTACCCCCTGGTGAACCCAGAACATGCACTTGCAGCCCAAGTTCTTTCTGCAGGGCAGGACATTGCATTGTAGAACCTCACAAGCATCTTCATATCACATTAAAAGTCCATGTTTTGGCTCAGTATTTTTTCCACAAGAGAGAATTGTTGAGTTACATTCTCATCAGGCTGTGGATCACATATTTGCTTCTGTGCTAACTGATCATAATTCTCATTTCCTTCATTTAAGTACCCATAATCAGCTGCTTTAATATTGTGCCAGCAAGACAGCTGCATAAGAACTGATTAATTTCTTTTCATACCTTAACTTCCACTAATAACAAGCTATCACAAAAATGTCACTGAATTGAACATCAAAAAAATCCTGTTATATTCCTTAGGAGGGGAAATTGGATCACAGAAGATCCTTTGTGTTGGTCGAGGTAATCCATTTGAACTTTGGTAGAAGACAGAAAAAGATGTCCACACTGCCACCACAATCAGAGAACATCCCCCTCACGTAGGACCATGCTCTTCTCCATTTCATACATGCAAGGATAGTTTGCATAGGAGTTTTGTTTTTCCAACATCTGGAGAAGATAGGGAAAGAGCGAAGAGAGGAGGTGAAAGAAGGGTGGAGTGGGGAATCTTCCAAAAGGAAGTCTTTTATTTATGGAACATAAGCAAAAAGCTCTGTTGCAGCAGACATGGGAATACAAGTAGGAAGGCCTGGAATCTATTCACAGCTTCTGCCATGTGTGTGTCTGCATTGCTTTGAACAAACTTGGTTAGCATTCTCTTTCTTTTGCATCTTAACATAGATTACCCAGAGGTGATTTAACCTGGAGATTAAAAAGCATGGAAGTGCAGTTTGGGGGAGAACGAAATTATACCATTCAGTATCAAATGAAGATAGGCATGGCACCTCCACACTGGTTGCTGCTGGCCTTGGTGCTGCCACTGGCAGGAAAACATAGAAGAGACCCCCACTGCTAGCAGGAGGTTGGGAGGCAGTGGCAGCCATTTTAAAGGTTGTTTGATGAAGTGGCAGCCAGAAATCACATTTCAGATGACTGCCTTACTGTATTAAATGCCTATTTTTATCCAGCCATATAAGTTCAAGGACATTTCTTCTGCAGTTGTGGAGCTCTCTAGCTCTTTGCCCTAAATTATTAAAAGAGAACACTGAGCCACCTTCTTACAGGCAAGTGCAGCAGGAATAAACAAAAAATGTATCTGGAATGTTTTTGTTCAAGAACAGATGCCTAGAGGAATTGTACCTTCTATCCAAACAGCCCTGAAAAAGACCATACCAAAGTGTCCATTGGCAAGACAACAAAAGGCTGCTTCACAGCTGCCTCTTTTGTCATCCAGGCTGCA
>VWYI01008717.1:0-41019 GCA_013399455.1 Anthoscopus minutus | reverse complement strand
AAGCACTGTAACATCACCCTAGGACACGCCTCTCCTGGACTTTATTTCAGTGGCCTTTAACCTGCTGAGTTCAGTATAGCTGTTAATTGTTATATTCATCCTTTTCTGCTGAAATTGTGTTCTACCAAGTGCAATAATGCCTTCTTGCTTTCCTTTTAGAAGGAAAATAATTTTAATGAAAAAATTTTTACATAACAGTGTAAAGCTATTCATAAACTTTGACATGTCCTTTTGTTGTAGAGTCATCTGCTACAGCCCTGTCTAAAATTTGGAGCTTGGATCTCAAGGACAGCATCTCAGAGGATCTTGAAAAAGAAAGGTGAGAGAATTCTGCGGATTATGAGAGACATAGTGGTGTTTAATCCTTTTGTGTGTGCTGATGCTTCACTTTCAGTCTGCAGCTGAAATTTTCCTGAAATTGTCCAAATGTAACCTTTCTTCCTTGGTTCCATCAGGCAGCAAGGCCTGAGGAAAGATTTCAGTGTTTCAGTGTTGCTGTCCTTTGCACAATAGAAGGCAAACACTCCTCTGTGTCTGCTCTGTGACCTCCCACAGAGGTGAGAGATTCACCCCTTCCTTGGCGAAGCCTTGCTTTGATTCTCTGTCTGCCCAAATACACACAATGCATTTAGTGACAGCTTGTGGTTTTGTAGGGAATAAATAGGTGCACATGACTAAATATATGAAGAAATTACTGGGGATACTTGCATGCTTTGGATATGTTCATCTGAGAGTCTCTGGAGCTGTGTGTTTTCTTCAGCACGATTAAGCTCTTGGGGATGCTCTGCCAGTCTGTTCTGCAGCCCAGATAAACACTTGTAGTGCTGTAATTTTACCTGCTGTAGGGGACATGTCTCCTGCCAGGAAAGTGATGGGTATTCTATAAAACCGATGTGGATCTGTTCCCTTCACCTTCTTCTGACAGTCCCTGTTACCCTGAACAGAGTTTGCTTATTGTGGCTGTGACCTCCCAAGCCCACTACTATTGTTGGACATGGGACAAGCCCAGGTGGCTGTTGGGACTCACCTGCTCCCACTAACAGAGAGCACTGAGGGACCAGTCTCTGCACACAGATGGGGACAGCTGAGCCAAGCCTCACACCTTCCCCTCTGAGCACTTGCCAGGGGCCACTGTGGGGATGGATGTGGAATTTTTTGAGGTGCTTTGCATAAAGCAGTGCTTGTATTCTTCCAGCTGATCCAGGCTGACAAGCCACAATCAAGTACAGCTGGTTCCTGTGACAGTGGGGCTATTTATCTTGCAGTCCCTCTGTGAGGCCTAGAGACTTTAAAATCGCAGAATCCTAGAATATGCTGAGTTGGAAGGGATGCATAAGGGTCATTGAGTCCAACTCCTGGCCCTGCACAGCACCATCCCCAAGAATTACACCATGTGCCCAAGAGTATTATCCAAATGTTTCTTGAGGTCTGTCAGGCTTGGTGCTATGACCACTTCTCTGAAACAGGAAGCCTTTTAAATGAAAGCAGACAGACTCATAATCCCATGTAGCCATAGAACATTAAGCCTCCAGTATTGATGTCTCACTTTGACTCATTTATTTGGTCAGAAAGTCTTATGGAGCCAATTGAGATCACATAGCTCATAATTTTATAGCCAGAAATTATTAAAATAAAAACAACAATAAAGTAGTAGTAGTAATAATAATAATAATAGTAAAAATAATAATAATAACAATAATAATAACCCTTCACTTACTTTAATAACAAATCTTTATGACTCCCATAGCCTGAAACTCTTCTGTATGAGTTCCATACTCTTTTTCCACAATCCCAGGGGTAAAATCCGAAAAGCTGATTTGAACTCCTCAATAAGTGAAAGTCTCTATGGGCCTTTAAAAGAAAATTCACTGAATAGAAAAATCTTTCCTTTGGAAGCCAATTTATTAAAATGGCAAAGTCAAGCACTGTCAAAATCATGGCAAATGTTTGGAGCCTGTCACTTTGAAATTGTAGGGCCAGATGGTGAAAAATTTTCCTGCTGGTCAGGGAATTTTCTGAATGCTTATTTACTTAGACCAGACTGGTTTTCGGGTGCTTTTAAAAGTATATTTTCTGTAAGAACTAAATTTGGAATACTTCTCATTTGTCATAGGCTAACAGCTAGTATAGGCCAGCTGCTTGAGGGTTATATCATGCCCCAGAATAACCTTTCCATTTCACTATGCCTTTGGTAAATCAAGGAAGCCTGTGAGCTTATTCTTTATCGTGTGTTCCGCAATCTTAGCAGGCAATTGTAATGCAGTGGCATATTAGTTTTGGTTTGTTTGGGCTTTTTTCTGCAGGAGACCTGAAGCAGCAGAGTACTTTCAGTACAGGGCTTAAGATCCTGACAGCAGGACAATCCCTTTCCTAACACAAGGAATGACTGCAAATAGTCTAGTGCTGGTTGTAGGCTGGCTGGTTGTAGGCTGAGCTGGAAACTGCCTGGGGTATGCCCTTAACATGCTCTGAGGCTGTTTACAATTTCTGGGATTTGGTTTTGTCTATCTGATAGCTGCTGAAGAAGCTTTCCTTCCTCTGGTGTTTTAAAGGCATGTGTTGTGACCTGTCATTTGCTAGATTTGTTTGATGTGAAATTTGAGTCTGGCCATGGAAAAGCACACTGCAGGAATGTGTTTATTTTGCGCTCTGCTGGAGATAATGTTAGTTTCCAGTTTTCTTGAAGTTTCAGCCAAGTATTCTGTTGTAAATGTAATAATCACATTCAGGAGAAAAAGTGGCTTGTGAGATCTATAAATGGAAGGCCCAGAGCTTGCAGCTTTGCTTTAGCTTCTCCCAGGCACACAGCCACATTCACATAAAACTCGTTGCAGAAATGGTGCTGGAAACAACAAAGTTCAAATCCCATCTATGTCCATCTTCCCTAGACACAAAGGCACATCTGCTGAGCCTGTTGCTTTCATTAGTTAGGAGATACTCTCTATATTTCAAAATACCAAATGGTTTTCAAGGCCATTTACTCCTATCCTAAGAATTAAAGAAATCATATCAAACAAGCAATAGGACCAAAGCAAAACCATTTTTTAATGCTGCTTGGCTTCAAAGAGATTGTCAAACGCAATAATTTGCTTTGCAAATGCTCCTGTTTAAGTAACTGTTACATGTATGCAGAGTACTCCCAGTTCAAATGACAATATAAAGGTGTTGGGAGCTAATTAAAAGAATTTATACTTGTTCAAAGCTTGAAGAAGGGAAAAGCTGCACAAGCACTGCTTTTTGTTATCGACGAACTTGTCTTTTTCTAAGTCAGAGTTATTAATAACTAAGAAAACATTAAATGAAAAAATTATTTTACATAGATGAATAAAATGCTATGTATAATTTTTTCATTGCAGCTGTCTTGGGTTGCAATACAAGATGTAACCAAAAGTATGTATTCTATTACCATCTGTTAAAACCAGGTGTGGCAGTGATCATTATCTCTTCCACAATCCATCCTCCCTGCAGGGGTTATCTTCTATTAAAGGGCCATTGAGTCTCACTGCATGACTGATGAAATTACATCATCTCATTGTGAGATGCTCCACCCAGGGGGAGGAGCCAAGCATTTCTACCTGGATATAATCAGAAGCTCAGAACAGCACAGGCAGCCATTCTCCGCTGGATTCCCAGAGGAATGACCGGACCCATCTGCACCATCACTGGACCTCCAGAGGAAAACTACACCCTTTTACAGGATCATTGCTTCAATGGAACCACATCTGTCACTCCAGGAGGACTGCAACCACCATTTAATTGGGCTGCTACCAACACCCCGACTAGCATGGCATCAGGTTGTATTCTGGCTCTGTCAGTGGGTTTGTGTTTTTTGTTTTTTTTGTACTACTGCATTTTTGTTTTTATTTTAATTTTCCTAATAAAGAACTGTTATTCCTATTCCAGTATCTTTGCCTGAGAGGCCCTTGATTTAAAGATTATAATAATTTGCAGGGGGAGATGGGCGGGGGTGGTTTACATTTTGGCATTTCAAAGGAGGTTTTTGCCTTAGCAGACACCTGTCTTTTCAAACCAAGACAGCAGCAAATCATAATACCAGAGCTAATTTTTTTTAATCTTACTGACATGAGAGCAAATAAAACTCTACCTTATTTCTCTAGTCCTTTTTTCAAGCTGACCAATCTAGTTTTAATTGTACATGGCAGTAGTCATCTGATAACTTTAGTTATGATACAGATAATAATTTTCTAAGAAAACAAATAGCATCTTCCATAGATTTTTTTTCCTGTAGCTTTCCAGCAAGAAGTGGAGTGCTGTCTTAAGCTCCCCCAGCATAGGGCCATTCAAGCAACACAGTGCTTGTTAGTGCCTCTCCTGCAGCTGACCATGTGTGTGTTGCATTGCAAGGCATCCTGAACCTTCTGAACATGAGGTTTTAGCATTCCTGATGTAAAGGAACACAGCCTGGCTTATGGTCTGGGGTGCTGGAGATGCGCAGTAAGAGTTAAATCACAGAGTCACTCCTTGGCTGGGGTTTCCAGGAGTTGAACAATGATGTATGGGGACTCTCAGAGTTAAGTCAATGACAGATTCTGCTAAAGACTATTTTCTTTTGTGCTCCATCTCTGTTTATAAAATTAATGTTACTTATGGAGATTGATATGTTATGTGTGATTTTTACTTCTCTTTGAAAATTGCTCCAGTATAAAGCAACTGCTTTAATATTTTTCCCTACTTACCAGAGCAAGTTCTTTGACAGGTCTGCATGGCATAAGGCAGGGACACCTGCTGTGTATTTACATTTATTTATAATCTTTTACTATGAGCAAAATGCAATTTTACCTGGACCATATTATGAGCACTTGAATGAGAATATTTAGTGTGTTTAGTGTAGGAAAATATTAGTGTGTTTTCTGATTTCCAAGAATGACTATCAAAGTACAGCTCCTACACATTAGCACTTGAATTTCTGCCTCAAGCAGTTCAGTGAATAGAATTATTAGTGTAAACTTACGGTGGTTATTTAGCTGTACATCACTCTGTACACTGAGACAAGAAAATCCTTATGCTTCATTACCGGCACTGGGGTGTATTTTACCAGGCATGTGACTACATGACTGTATGACTATGGCTCTAAGAGCAAATGGAGTCATCTAGGAAGTATTTGACATAGTTCTGCTTTTAGCTTTTGCATTTAGAAGAACACATATCAACAAGTAAAAATAAGACCTTATATTTAAGTCAGTGTTGAGGACCAGATTCTCAACTGCTATTATTACTATTATTTACCAGCAGAGAATCTAGTAAAGCTTATGAAAAGTACTTAAAAGAATGACAGACTGCAAAACAAAACCACAGGCACAATTTTGCACACACGTATCAAATCCAAAATGGAAAATCTGGAGACTGAGCATACAAACGTCAAAAAAAAAATCCACTGCAAAACTGCCTACTGTGGACAACTGATAGCAATCTGAGAAACTGATTGTGAGCCTGTTGTAGTTTAACTATATTGACTGGCACTCCTGTGATAGTTGCTTTATTAAGCATAGTCATTTTGATCATTCATTTCAGTATGAAATGGTTTTTACAGAGTTTTGTGCTTTAGCCTGAGTGATTCTTCACTAAAGAGAAAAATCAGTAAGTCAGTACAGTACTGGACATCTTTGAAGTTTGCAAAATTTAACTGCTCAGATGTTTCATGAAAGGCTATCAATTCAGATATCATTTCCAGCCTAGCTGCCTACCAGAAAATAAATACCCTTCAATTTTTCATGGAGCCAGGAGAGTCTCAGTTTTTCTGCTCTTCCCTGCCCAGCTGCCAGTTCCGAGGTGCCAGAGTGACACCACGTGGCCAAGGGAGAGGCAACATTAACTTTAGGAATAATAAGAAAATGTAACTTTTATCCCAAACATACATCAGGACTTTAAGTCTTGTTGCAGCTCTTCAGAGAGCTGTAATCTTACAGTTCCATTGTTTTTATTTTCATACATGTATATATTATGACCCAAATACTAAGAAAGAAAATAAAATTTATTTAATTACTGATCTAGGGAGAAGTACCAGATTTACACCATGATATTAAAGAAATGTAAAAAAATTACACTTTTCTGAAGTATTTTAAATGTTATTTTAGTATTCATGATAATTTCTCAGACAACTGTTAACAAATATTTTTTTCCTTATAGAAACACAAAATAAGTTAAGCTTTCTTATCCATCTGCCAATTTTATATGTCCTACACTGTTTTGGTTCCTCTTTTTATTCTTTTGCCGGTCACCAAAGAATGCTGAGTAGCTTACCAGGAATACAATAGTTCCAGCACACCTCAGGAAGAGATTCTGAGCTGGGTGAGGTAATTAATAGAAGCTGTAGTTCCTCATCCACAGATGGTAGTTATAAAGTCAAAAAAGATCAAGACAAATATAAGAGAACTCACCCTTTCTTGCAGCCAGTGAGTTAGTGGCTATTTAAGAAACATGTGGATTGTGAGGAAAAAACCTGACAGGTCTCAGGCACATTTGTAACACAAAATATTATATGCTCAGAGCCCAAATCAAACACAGTTCAGTAAATAGCTGTGAAATATTTACACTCTTGTCCACAAGCTTACATGGCAAAGGGTTGAAATTAAGCCTAGAAAGTCAAGGACTGGCTCACACTGAGTGAGTTCTGAGATAACACAAAAAAGGTTGAGATCCTGTAGGGAGCTACCAAAGATGACCCACCAAGAGGGACACTGAGAGACATATTATTTTTCCTGACCGCCTTTAACTAGTTTAAATCCTTCCTGATCACCACAGGGGTCTGAAGGCCTGCCAGGCCCCCACAGGAAGCTGTTCACAGCATGGAGAGAACCTACAGGGGGTCCTTCACCTAACCTCTCTTTTCATCCCCCCCATGCTACCAATTGGGAGCATTTTAGAACCCTCCTCTTACATGAAAGAGTCAAGATAGGGCCCCTCAGGCCTTGGATAACCCTCCTTCTTGTCTTTAGTTCACACTGGAAGCAAGACATGCAGAGCCAGCCCTTGGCTAGGCCGTGATGCTCTTCCTCTAATCACTGGCAAGGGGAACGACTCAAAAAAAGTCCATCAGTGATGCCTCTTAAGGCAATAGATAAGACAGGAGAAAAATAGTACTGAAGGGTAATTGGAAATGGCAATGAGGACTATTAATAATAATAAAGGCACAAAATCTCTCCTTTTTTACACATTAAACCCCCACCCCCTTCTGAAAGGCCAACAGTTGGCAGGAAAAGTGATAGTTAATGTGTCTTGTGCGAAGAAAAGCAGTAGATGCAGAGCAAATGAAAAAGTGGGAAACTCTTTTAGCCCATAGGGTTAGACGGGCCCATGGACCTTGCTAAGCAGGTCCAAGCTGTCGTGGGAAAAACATGTTCCTCAGGCCCAAGGGTCCATGTTGGAAATTGTCCAGATCCCTGGTTTTGGCTCTCAGTCAAACACTTTGCCTTGCATTTGGCCAGGTATTTTGTCAGTTCTATGTAGGGTTTTTAGAGAATTTAATTGTTGTCACTTAAAATAGTTGGAGGAATAGTTTTTAAAAAATCCCCTCCCAACAGTCTAATCTAAACCCTTCAGAGGTCACCAGAAAGATTTTCATTAAATTCAAAGAACTGAATATAACTATTCCTGTAAAGCCACTAATTATTGCCCAGGGCATAATGCATGTCAGTTTGGCAATTTGGAGAGACCAGCTCTTACCTCCAATTCTTCCATTAAAGGCAGCCAGCCACCTGTACTGGAGATACAGGTTTAAGATTACTCAATTAATTTATCATCAGCAGCATCAATAGCCTGCTATTGATTCAAACACAACAATATATTGAAATAGCCGGGCTGAAGTAAAATATGCCCAAAAACAACAGAGAGCACCCAGTACCCTGCTGACATTTACACACAAGGAGACAATGCTTTATACAGGAAGAGTAGGAACAAAAGTCATTACCTGGAATGAGCCATTGATGAAGCAGATGTAAAACCAGAGCAGATGTAAAACTGATGGTCAAAGCATTGGGAAATTCTTAGATTACTCCATAAATGGATGCAGTTTGTCAGAAAATAAGGCAAGGAGCTTGATGGAGAGCAGTCAAGCTTAATGAAAGTAGGGCCTGTATAGCAGTGTTTCCTTATTCCCATTCAGTCTTTACTAACCCAATATAAAATAAAATCAAAGAGCCAGTGGTAGTGCTGTGCCTTTGTGCAGGTCTGTGGGTACCAAGAATAACACTGTTCAAAACTGGCTGTTCAGAAGTAACCCCAGATACCAACAGGGGTCAGTTCCCAGTCATTTGCTGCTTTACATTTTAAGTGCAGCAAATGCAAACAGACTGAATAGGTGTCTTCTTTCCGACTCCGATTCCAGCAGGTACATTTCCCATCCCCTCTGGACCAATATAAAACTTACACCTACCCCATGCTTTAGCATCCTGCTAGCACTTGGCAACTTATAAAAAAACCCAAACTCCTACCAAAACCCCAGTTTGATGTTGTGTAAAATCCTATTCTTGTATACACAAAACTTTTTCACCTACCTTATTTTTTAATGGTATGGAAGACTAGCAAATTAAGTCAAACACCAAGTTTATTATTTTCAGCTGGGGTTTACTTATGCTCTAAGTAGGAAACAACATACTGAGTAGCCATAGTACCAGAGGCAATACTGATATATGACATTATAGAATTTCATTTTAGAGAGGACCATATTACTTTTAAATAAAGTAATTTCATCCCCAGTTCTTACAACATTCAGAAGAAAGCTACTGCCATAGGTATCAATAAATAGGTCTGCTGATAAAGTACAGGTCACACCCAATTTTCACTGGAGTAAAATTGAGTTCTAGGTGGCAAAAGCTTGAACATCACAAACCTTCCACATGCTAGGCGCAGGCAGCAGGGCTGTTATTGAATAACTTTGCCTCATTAATAACAGCAGAGCTGTGACGGTGAGTCATGTCTCAGTATATTTAGTGCCCGAGGCACAGATAGACAGTACTGTGTTCCCCTGCCCCTCCCCTTTACTAGGAGCACTATAATAGCTCATTCAAACTACAGTCATGTCACAGCAGCTGTTACAGTGCCTGGCTAAATACAATTGCAGACTTGGAGTAAGTTATTATTTGAAAAGCTCTCTTTGGAAATTTTAGTACTTGTTAGTTAAGATAGGCTAAAGCATTCCCCTTATCACATTAAACTGAAACAGACACTAGTTACTTACAAAACAAAAATAAGGCTTTACCAGTATTGCAAGCAATAAAGCAGTTTGCCCAGCTAAGTCTTTTCCACACACAGGACCTAGTCTGTGCACTAGCTTCTGATTTTTAATGGTTACTAAGATTCCCCTTTTTCTACACAGAAGTAACCAACTAGCAGCAGCAGTTACAAATCTCTTGGCCTGTAAAGCCTGTATCAAACTACATGCAAATGGAGACATATTAGGTCCCTACTTTGTCTTGAAATTGCATTGTTTCACTGGTGTTAACAGACAGGAGTCAGCCATCACAATCTTCCTTCCTCCTACCTTCAATTAAGTAACTTACCTGTATGATTTCAAAATAACATCTACTCCTCAGTGCTCTGCTATCAAATGATTCCATTAAGCCAAGTCTCCAATATTTCTGGAGATTAAGAAGCACTTTGCAGAGAACAGTAATAACATCCCAAGTGGTATTTATCTTACCATGCTGCTTGTTAACAAAAGCTAGTATAACACTTCCAGCTACTCATGGACACAAACATCCGGTGAACCGGATGGATGCCATCATCTCCACTTTTAGTGTCGATTCATCAGCTGTAGGACAGGGCTCCTACAAACCTGTTTATAGAGTTTGTATCAGTACTTTCATACGCCTGATTTATAAATCTAAATATTTTCAATACTATTCCCCACTGTGCTGCAAGCCTTGGCCCCTAAGTCAGCAAGGAAAGGAGCACTACAGTGCCTAGAGCCAATAAAACTTAGACCAGATGTACACCCCATCTCTACTGCTGTGTCTGAAGGCCAGAAATGGAGGTAGCAATTGGAAACTAACACACAATCTGTTATTAGTACACACCTTTGAACTTTATTTGAATTTTTGACAGTACTCCCACCTGTTCGATTAAATGCCAAGTTGCTTTAAAAAGCTTCTGCTTTAATTATGGGAAAGTCTGAAAATCTGAAGCCAATCTCAGTTTATGATTACAGCTCCTAGGAGTTCACATGCCAACATCTCAGTAAATTCTTGGGCCTCCAAGATAAAAAAACAGAGGAAGGGACTTTTCTCAAATAACAATTTACAGCTACCTTCAATTACTCAACTTAAAATCGGTTTGGCTATCTACATCTGGTAAATTGCTGTTCTTCAGCCTATCTCACAGTTGATGTCCTTTGGCACATCAATTGCCATGCTCAAGTAAAATTGTAACTGACACAACACAAACAAATCAAACTTGAGAATTTCCTATCATATCAGGAACAATCATTTAGAAGTTTGGATTAACAGCTTTTTTAGCCAAGTGGTACCTTTCCAGTGCATTCCAAAGGAAACAAGAGTCCTTCTGTAGAGCAGCCATGGCCTGGAAATAAATTCGGTCCTTCACTGGGATTAAAGCTTTATTTATAGTAAATTGACTGCATTAATTGCAGCAATATTTGCATTGTATTTGAAATCAGCACTAACAGGTTAATATTTACACTTAGATAACACTCAAACCAAAACAAACTGAATACAACCAATCTTAAGAGCAAAAAGACAGACATACAAATGACAGACTAAGGAGTAAAAGTAATCACAATTATTTCACGCTGGATGACTTAGTCCAAAGGTCTAGCTATTTCTTAATCAGATTAGCAGGAAGAGTGGATTTGTCCAAGTCATCAAAATATGGATGGTTCAATGCCATTTTCCCAGAAATCCTTTTTGCAGGATCATAAATTAACATTTTCTGGAAGAAAAAAGAAACACATTTACTTCCTCAAAAAATGTGAACTAAAATCATGTTAAACAGATAGGTATTTAACCATAATAACAATAAAGTAACTATATAGACATTTCCCCCCTTTGTTCTGTGCTCTCCTAGTCGAAGATGTTATTTCCCCTACAAGTCAGTAGCAGTACATAACATCCCAGAAAATGAAGAATCCCATTTTCTCCCTTGTTCAATAACCAGAGGCCCTTGCCTCTGTTTGGGTACCACATCCACTGAACTATATCTAGAACCAGGCACCAAGCATCAAAAATTGTCTCAGCTTCTTACTGAGGAAAATTAATAAGCTTTAGGCTGTTAAAACCCTAAATGTTTACAAGGACAAGTGGTCTTTCAATTCTTTTGTTAGTGACATTGAACAAAATGATGTCAAATGGCTTCTACTCAGGTTGGTGACTTTACAATTGAAATAAAGAGAATGCTCACACAGTTTCAAAATCCAAATTGGAAACTAGATGACAAACAGGCAGAACCGAAGAAATCAGTTAAAACTTAAGTCTCTTTGCAATAAAATACTTCAACTGAATACCTCAATAAAGGTGATAAAAGCAAAAAGATGGGGTGTCACAGCCATTAAAATAACCCCCAGAAGTTTCTAAAACAGCAGGTTTTTCAAGCCATCAAAAAAAAAAGTATCTATAGCTTATATCATACAAGGGATCAAAAAAGGAATGAAGCACTCAGCAGTTTTGTACTAGACCCAAAACAACCAAAGCCTTTTTATTTCTCCTTACTAAAGGACAGACCATTTCAACTTCAAGTAATCAGGATTCCACCAGCTGCCGCTCCTGTCTGCACAACAAATCTCCCTTCCAGGATAAAACTTAACCAGTATTACTCTGCTCAGTATTCAGTCTTGACATTTAGCTATCATTACGCTTCATTCTACAGGGAGTCTTCCAAGTTGATTTCAACCAAATGCAATATTGCCTCTAGATTTAACCTTGCATGTCCAGTTTTACCTTGTGGCAATTTCTCATTACCTATGATCATCCTATAGTTAATTCTGATATCAAAGTTTCTCTCAAAATTGACTCAAAGAGGAAATTTCTCTGAAAAAGGGATGCCGTGACACTGAGACTACAGCCCCACAACTGACAGAGTAAGTGAAGGAAACTTCTCTGAGCAGTCTGGAACATTAGTTTTTCCTGTACTTACTATCCTGATAATTCAGTTTTTGAGAACAGCCATCAAGTACTTTGAAATGCTGGCCATAGAAGTAATTTAGCTTATAAAGATCTTTAACTCACAACCTCACTCATGCAATTTGAATTACACATTTTTGTGTTGAGACATTTTCAAAGACAGCTCCTTTACATACCTATTCCATCTGCAATAGTCTGTAGAAAAAAATTAAACATTAAAACATTTTCATTGACATATCTGAGCTTGTGCTCTAGAATGAACTATTCAGTTTTGCTGCCTTTAAAATTATATTATGGGTTTAAAAGGCTTAAGTGCTACGGGAAACAAAGGATTCCAGTCACCAGGTGCTAACAGGAAACTAAAATGTCAACATTGATTAAGGCAGAACTGTACAAAGCTTTAGAGAATTTAATATGCTTTGAGACTAGAATTATATTAATACCATAAGAACTAGTACTTTTTTTAGTTGCCTTTACTAGCAGCAGCCCCAACCACTGGCTTCACACATTGAAGCCCCACCTAAGCTCAGATGAGCACTTGGCTGGTCCTTTTCACACAGCTGTTTCAGCTCCTGCTTGTTCCATTGATTTTAGTTTGTAAATACAGTCAGCAATAATTCTACTTCAAACTGATTTAAGAAAGATGCTGTTCGGGGGGTCTTATCTCTCTAAGACAACTGTGCTGCAAGGCTCAGAGCTATCCAGGACAACTATATGTTCAACAAATGCTCAGGCTATCAGGGTGAACTGGGGCTCTGTCCCCCAAGAAAAACTGTGAGAAATTGTGATCATTTGTGCTTTTTGGGTAACACTGCTTCATTCAGCATATTCTGCTGAATATAATAGCATACTTGCTACATACCAATATGGGTAATGAACTGCTTTGTGACTGCTTACAGCCATGAGGCAGGTACACAGGTACTGTTGTACAAGGCAGCTCTGAAGCATCAGCTTGTCTTGAGACGCACAGAGCACACAACCCACACCCCCAAATGTAAGTCTGCGCTGTATAAAAGCAGCTTTAAAACAGCAAAAGGACAACCAAGGTACATTATTATACCTCAGGATGTCTAAGAGCACACCTAAGATGTGACCTAAATTAGCCCACAGTGGCAGCATGTGAGCTGGAAGAGCACTAAATTGTAAGACTGATGAAAAGCCTGTCAATTAAAAGCTTGGTGTGGTAGTTTAACTGCTTGGCCACAGAACCAAAGGAAATTCAAACTAGACACAAAAGATAACAATTAGAAGTTAATATACCACAGCTAAAATATTTAATTCAAAAATTAAGGGCAACTGAGACAGACACTACAGACAGACTTGAACTAAGTTTATTGTCTCAGCTAATCAATACATTCAGATGTTTCTCTCCTTGTTTATTCAGTTAAGACCATCACGAAAGTTTATCCAAGATGAGCCCACCAAGATTAATCCACATGCTACCATAAAATAAACATTTCCAACTGGCTCAGCAGTCATAGAACCACATCACAATTGATGCTGGCAGCAGAAAGGTGACAGCTACTTTTTGGGCAGAAGCCTTCACTTAAACCTCTTTGTAAAGACACATCCTCACTTTCCAATTGTACCTTTTTATTATAAAAAAGCTGGGCGTAATTGCTTCATGTGAAAAATAGTCAGGTATTACTTTTGAAAGGAGTGAATGTCACACAAGCTGTCAGTTCTAAAAGAATGAAGGTCCATACTACCGCTGAGAGCTTGAAGATCTCCATAATTTCCTTCTAGCCATGACTGATAAGTACAGCTTTGTGCATTCTGGAGTATTGCAAACAGCTCACTCAGTTTCTTAATCAGCAGTTTAGGACAGACTACTTACAGCCAGCAGATCAAGTCCATCTTTATCCAAGTTTTTGACGTGTGTTTCAAGGCTGACAGGTTTCCATTTTGGGAATGTGTTTTTATAGTCTTGCAGGGATTCAACCTCAGGCCATACCTCGTTGTTGGGTGTCCCTAAAGCTCTGTGTAAGCATAAGCAAATACTGAGCAGTACAGTCTGAAATCTTATGTGCTATTACTTTTAATTACACACAACTGTTGTTACAGGTAGCAAAAAAAGGTTCAGCCTTACATACCTGAATATTCTGAAGATTTGATCAATCTCTGAATCTCCATGGAAAAGTGGCTTTTTAGTTGCCAACTCAGCAAATATGGTCCCTATGCTCCAGATATCTACAGGAGTAGAGTAACGAGCAGATCCCAGCAACACCTCTGGAGACCTGTACCATAGTGTCACTACCTGTGGAACAAGGAAAGGTTAAGTTTGTGGAATCAGGTTCTTTAATTGACTGCAAAAACAATGACTCGTTTGTTATTAAGCAGCATTAACAGTTTTATGCTAAAAACAGCCAGTACTAGAAATTTTAGTGAAAGTATAGTACTGGTTTCAAACTTACTTTATAGCCAAACCAACTCCATTACAGTTGGTTCTACTATAAGAAAAGTAGCTGCCTGCACGACTTCCCTAAGAGCAGGAATCCTTTGGCACCCAGCCACAAAACCCCTCAAACCTGAGTGCTTTGCAAAACAAAAATGCCTTTATGAGGTAAAGGAACAAGTTTGAGTCCCTTCTGACTCACTCTGAGTGGGGTTCATAAAATGCTTTGGAACCACAGAGTGAAACCACAGTCAAAGAGGTGGAAAACCATTTTGGAAAACAAAATATAACTTTTTCATAGTTTTGTTAGCTTATGGCTTGAAATAACTGATTGTTTTTTGCTCTTTCAGAATCAGTTCTTAGCAGTAAACAAGTACACACTATCCAAAGCACCAGAAGCATGCCCAAACTTACCTCATGAGTGTAGACCCGCACTGGAATTCCAAAGGCTCGGGCCAATCCGAAGTCTGCCAATTTAATCACCCCCTTATCATCTATCAGGAGGTTCTGAGGTTTCAAGTCTCTGTGCAGAACTCTTCTTGAGTGGCAGAAGACAATACCTTGCAAAATTTGGTACAGGTAACTCTAGAAAGGATGAGGTAGGAGGGAAGAAGTTACATTTAGTACATATCAGTGTCCTGCAACACAAAGGTGTTCCTTTTATTAGCTCTCCCCATAGCAGCAGGAAACGGAGACTCAAAGCATTGCAGATATTGAATTAATATCAATGAAAAAGGCCCACAAATTAATTCTGAATATTAGTTTAAGGAAGTTTAATCTCAGTAATTAAAAGATTTTCAAGTGGCACTTGAAAGCCAAACTCACATTCATCTTATTATCTACAGCTGATTATTTAACCTTCCATTTCTCCTCAAGCTGCTAATTATACTGAAAATAAGAGCAGCTTACAGCTTAGTAGGTCATCTTTAAATAAAGTTCCCTCTTAGGTTAAGAAATTGTCCTCATTACCTTAACACGTGAACGCTCCAAATACTGGCCAGATGGAATACTATCCAAATATTTCTTGAGATCCATGGAAAGAAATTCAAAGACGAGGTACAGCCTTGAATCCTGCATGAGAACATCCTGAAGACTAAAAATTTGGTATACAATTACTGCCACTGCAAAATGCATGAACTCATATTTCCTCTCTCATCAGGGATACAAGCTGATATTTCCAGGTTCCTATTATGGAAGTCTTAAAAGTCTTCAGACTTAGCGAATTATACTGTCATCTGGAAAAATCAAGTTTATCTGAAATAATGTCAAACTGAGATAAACACCTATATGCTTCCTCTTAAACTTATGTTCTCTCAAATCAGGCACAAGAGTCTGAAGAAAAAATACTGTTGCCATTAAAAAAAAACCCCACTTGTGGGTGTTGGTGCCTAGCTTTGAAGCTGACTCATCAC
Organism: Anthoscopus minutus; assembly: GCA_013399455.1. Classification (NCBI taxonomy): domain Eukaryota; kingdom Metazoa; phylum Chordata; class Aves; order Passeriformes; family Paridae; genus Anthoscopus; species Anthoscopus minutus. The sequence continues at coordinate 25,120 of VWYI01008717.1, read as the reverse complement.
AGAAGAGCCTGAATTACTAGGAGGGTTTAAGGGAATATTTAATGGGAATCTAATAAACACAGCAGGATTTGCACACATTTTTCAGAATCTTCTTCATCCTTATTAGAGGACTGGGTTCCTAAATGCAAGCACACATACATTGATACACTACCTGGCTAGAACCCAGCCAGTTTTAAGGCACAGTAAAGGTCACATATATTCTGCATCAAAGAGCAAGCAGATTTGTTGCAGGGAAGACAATAGATGCAATGATTTTTACATGTCACTGATGGAAGTTTCACTCATAGCTCAGGTGTGCAAGCTATGACAGCATAAAAACACATCTAGATTCCTGCTACAGAACAGCAGGGTGGAACATCAGAACACTTAAGTCAAACATATTCCAAGATGGTAAACAAACTTCTGAGACTACCTGAAGTAACAGCTTCAGCCAGTTTTCATGAGTTATGCTGCCTCCATTCTCACAATAACTTCTCTGAAAAGAATTTACAGAAATTTCTAAATTAACAAAAATTTGTTATGATTCCTAGAATGAAAAGAGGCAGCATGAGAAAGACTTAATTAGAAAACTGGCAGAAACATGGAATTTAAACTATTTGCTGCAGAGCAGACACTGTATTAAGCAGAGAGGTTCTCACCTCACAGGATGAGTGGAAAAATAATTTATGATCTGATAGGACCTAGTATCCTTAAAAGAATTTAGCTAAATACCAATATATGCATACCAGACTATATTGGGATGATCCAGCTCTTTTAATAAAGAAATTTCTCGGATAGCAGTACTTGGAACACCTTCCTCCTCACTTTCTAGACGTATTTTCTTCATTGCAACCACTTGGCCTGTGGTTTTGTGACGACCTTTATATACAACACCATAGGTACCTGAACAAAAAGACAGGGAAACAAATATAGGTAGTATCAGCTTCAGATACAAGCAAGTTAATTGCAAGCATGAGCTGCTAACATAGGAAAAGGCCTTAAAAATGGAGTATTGGTTTGGATTACCAACTACTACTTAGCTGTGAAGTTCAACTGAGCAGTATTTTTCTTTGCTTGAAGCATGCCACCCATAAAATGTAGCATTTGTTAGGACAGGGTACTTAGAAGCCCAAGGGCAAAAGGTGACTATTTGGAAGATGTAGTTAAAAAACCAGATACTATTTGAGTTTCAAGTTGATTAACTTGAGGCAAGGCATAAAGGATTATGATTTTGCCATTGATACATCATATTAAAATGCTAAAGGTTTAGCTGCAAATAGAAGTAGTACTCCTTCTGCAGTCTGAGATCCAGCCATCGTGGGTGTGAGCTGTAGAAATACCTCTCGCACAATCCTCAGTGAAGGAGAGAGACTAGTGCTGTGGGTCTCAGCAGAAGCTGAAATTGGAACCAATAATGTATCTCAAATCAATCCATCTTAATCATCAGTGTTCACAGAAGTAGAACCCTCAAAGCAAGACAGCATAAACCTTCTCCTTTTACCCTTCTTGAAGCGTCAATCCCTTGCATGCAGCCCAGACTAGTTTATTTCAGAAAGATTCATGCACAAGGCTTTGGTTACAAAGATTTGTTGCAAGATCCAAGCACACCTTTTGCAATTGTCTCAGAGTGCACAACCTCAGAGCAATGAGGTTCAAATTTTCAAGTCTACATAAGGCTAGAGCCTTATGTAATATTCCAAGATGGTAAACATTTTATAGTTAACACAGGCTGGATTTCCAGTAATGGGGGGGTTGTGACTAACATCTGCATTGAAGTCATCTTCTTAGTATCTCTATGTAAAATAACTGTTAAAAATTCACTTCTCCACAGAGCTTTACCATCTTGCTTTCCCTCGACACCAATACCGCCCATATACAATCAAAGCAGAACAACCCAGAAAATACTACTCCCTACCAGCAGCTCCAAGCGAAACGACACATTGCACAACTTCAGGGGCAACTGCTAAGTTCATACTCAGAGAAATGGGGGAGCTTCCTAAATTGTAAACCAGTTTCAGGACTTAGAAAATATTTTTTTCTACCTTTTGGAGAGATGTTATACCATTAGCCATCAAAATGAAGACAGACACTTTTCAACACTGGTCAGTAGTTTTAAAAAGATCACGTCACTTTCAAAAAAAAGGGATAGGCTGAAAGCTTTTACAGATATAGATAACTACCACAGTAATTAAGCCACTATTTAGCCACTTGGTTAAATCTCATTGCTTCCTGCAACAGGCAGAGTAGACAAAGCTTCTGTGACACTTCATAGCTCAAAACGTGGAGCATTTAAAAGTTCCCTGTTGCCCATACTTACCTTCCCCAATCTTCTCTATTTTTGTGTAATCATCCATTGCTGTGGTTGTCCCTGAAATAAACAGGAAAAAAACCAGAAAACAAGGGTGAACAGTTGCTGTCCTGAACACAGATAAGTCACTAAATCTATGCCGAGTCTTCAGGAGCGAGTTGTGCCTCACATAATTAAGATACAATGTGAAGCTTTGAACAGTTTATTTTAATAACTTTTCATAAAAAAACCACAGAATTTATTATTATATTTATATTGTAATAATATTTACTCAGAATTCCAGCCAGAAAAACTACACCCCTAAGTACGAGAGGGAAATGATTCCAAGGACAAAAAAAAAATTCAAAAATCTTTGAAGAAAGCTCCTCCAGGGAACTGAAAAAAGTGCACCCTACTCATCACTATTAGCAAACTACTCAGGCTACAGGAATGAACTAGAAATGGATAGGAATGCCACTATATAAAAATCGAGGAACCAGGTGTTAGCCAAGCCAGGGAACACTGACCCAGGGTGTCACCGGGTGAGTGGCCCGCACAGCCCGCGGAGCGAGTCGCGGAGCAGCAGCCGGGGCTGGCACTGTACACGTCCCCCGCTGTTCCGGACCAGCCCCAGCTTCGGGGAGGTTACGGACACAAGCAGATCCGACTTACCTACGGCTCCTGGAGACTGCCAGCTCTGGCCAGGGCAGGCAGCGCCCGCTCGCCGCGCAGGCCCCGCTCGGTGCAGCCCAGCCCCATTCCTGCTCCCGCACCACCCCGAAGGCGCTCCCCCGCTACCTTGCCTGGCTCTCCGAGGCGCTCCCCGCTGCAGACTGGGAAAGCTCGGGCGGCCGCGCTGCGGAGCGAGACCCCGCAAGGGCTCGGGAGCGCGCACCCCTCTCCCCCGCGCCTCTCACGCGGCCGCGCACACCGGCCCCACCGCGCGCCCCTCACCTGCAGAGCCACTGCGCGCGCACTCACCGCACGAGCCGCCGCCGCACAGGCACATCCGCCGCGCCGCGCGAGCTGGGGGCGGGGCGGCCGCGCATTCGAACCGGCCGCCCGCCGCGCTCCGCCAATAGCGCCGCGCCGGACCCGTTCAAAGTGGCCAATCAGCACGCTCCGCGCCAAAGCGAGGCCCAAAGGGCGGCTTTTTCCTCCGCGTGGGGAAAATATAGAGAAATAGTTCTCGGCCGGGCGTGGCAAGCAGAGGATGTACAGGATGGTCCCCTTGGTTCGCGGACGGCGAAGGTAGTCTGGTAGGGCGGCTAGGTTGTTCCGCATAGCCCAAATCCGGTGACACGGGGGCGCTGGGACGGCGCCACTGGGCGGACTGGTCACGATCCCAGAATCACAGAATGGGTCAGGCTACAGGGGACACCCGTGGGTCACCTTATCCCAGCTTCTCTGCTTGTGCAGGGCCGACCCAGAACATATGGCACAGGATCGTGTCCAGACATTTCTGGACTATCTCCAGGGAGTAAGACCCCACATTCTCTGGGGATAATCTGTCCCAGGGTTCGGTCACCACACAGCAGGGTTCTTCCTCGTGTTCTGGTGGAATTCCTGGACATTAGTTCCTTTCTCTTGTGTCATTGCTAGTCTCAAGGAGTAGCGCCTAGTCCCTGGTCTGAGCCCTCCCTGCAGACAGGGATGATGTTCCATCTCAGCGGTCTCTGCTCCAGGCTGAACAGCCCCGGTTCCTTCAGCCTTTCCTCCTCGGAGAGATGCTATATTTGCTTAATCAACTTTGTCTCTTCACTAGACCCTGCATACCACTGCAATAACTCTTTGGGCTGTTGGTATGGTTTGGGAAGTATAATCGTGTTTGGACCAGGCTAGCATTGGCTGCAGCTTCCCCTTTTAATCGTCTGCCATGGCTGGCTCGAGCATAAATTCATTATTTCTGGCTGCATAGGTGCTGATCTGGGAAGTGCTGATGTGGCCTTGGGAGCTGCTCTTAAGGCATATGCCTAAATAAAAGGTCATTGAGTAACTTAATTCTCCAGAAGCTGGGACATGTGTCTCTAGGCAAATTAAAGTTCTGCATTTCTCCTCCCAGATTAAGAAAGATTAGTCCCTATGCTATCCCAGATTCTGAAAGGGAGCATAATTAGAGAGGCACCTGTGGGCAGTGCTCTGTGAGCACGCTGCTAGATGCAACCTTCCTCCACTGGTACCCAGGAAAGTAGTACTATAGTACATGAGATAAAAAGCCTGGGAAAATACTACTCCAAACAAATTTTGTTACTGAGAAACTGAAATGCTAAAGAGATTAGCAAAGGTCATGTGTTTCTAGTTTAACAAGTCTTTCCCCTACAGGACAGTTCCAGTGTGGATTCTGTGGTCCTGCTGACCCACTTTAGCACCAATTTATCATCTGTATTAACAGCCCTGGGCCAACATTTCCTGTGCAAACCTATAGTCCCTGCAGGGGTGAGACAAAGGCACCACTTCATATTGCTGATGTTGTTGCCTTTTCTAACTACTTCATTGCACTGGATTACCACTTTTTTGGAAGATGGCTTTGCTGCTTGTCTTAAATGTAAGCGGGGCAAGGTACTGTGAACGGAAACATGCAGCTTCTCCCTTCAAGCATTTCTTTGGGATAGTGAGTCCAGGAGGCAGGACTATTTATGGTACGTTTCCTTCTTCTCATCCCTACCCCATGGGCAAAGGAGAGAGGCAAGCCATCCATCTCTTTCCTGTGAGTGTGTTTCAGGAGTTAAGCCCCTCCACTTTCCCCTTCTTCCTGGGGAAATTTTACAGCATATGGTGCACATGCTCACAGGTCTCTGTTTACTTTGAATCCTGTATTCCCATCACGTGCTGGGGATTTACCTGCCTAGAACAAGGGGTTTTTTATGTCTGGGAAATTCCATATGAGAACATGGCCTTACATCTTCTGCAAGTCATAGGAAAAGAGATGTGCTCTGCCCTGCACAGTGACAGAGAATTTCTACCCTGCGTGTGTAACAAGTCCAATGTGGCCAGCACAGTCTGGGCACAGCAATGCCCATGGATCAGCTACACAGTTCAGACAGTGTGAGACACATCTCTCATGCCTGGCTGTGCACTGGCAGCACTATCAATGTTCTCTGCAGCTTTGGGCGAGTTATTTTCTATGGCTAGCGTGGGGCTGGAGCTACTGCTACTGGACTAGTCCTAGCCTGAAGACCTTAGGTACGTGGCTAAAGTCCAACTTTACCTCCAGAGGAAAAGAAAACATGTCTTGGAAGTCCCAGGCATATGGTAACCCTAGTGATTTTACGGGGGTTGTTGGTGGTATCTTAATTATTCAGTAATTATAAGTTATATTAAAATATAGAGAGATTGTATATAAAATATACTGTGTCTGAAAGTACTGAATACGCTGATCCAAATTTTCTTGAAAGTGAGGTCTTTTTTTTCTAGCTTTAGTTTAAATATGCACAAGTATTTCTTAGCTGGGCTCAGACTGTCCTTTCTGCTAGACACTAACTGTTCATAGAATGCTCACTGAATTTTCAAACTCTTTGAGAATGTCTTTTTCCATACATCCCGTTTGTGTCATGGGCTTTGAGTGGAAAAGACCAGGTGACACCAGAAGGAAAGCTGGTTAAAGAGCAGCTCTCTCTTGTGAAGGAACCCCACTTGTTTCACATGTGAGGGGTCTTCTCAATGAGCCAGCTGCACACGGTGCTGTGATCTATTTGAGGTCATTGGTCATCCCCTTGGTCAGCACCTAAGGGGACAAGTTTAGCCTTTTCTGATACCTTTAGAAAAGGTCTGGAAGGTGGATGGCTTTAAAATCCATTTGATAGCTGTTGCACTCGAAGCCCAGCATCACTGCTCCTGCCTTTGTGTCAGCTCGTTTGCCTCAGGGCCCAGGCTGTACTGGCTTAATCAGGTAAGCAGCTCAGGCTCATTATTTTGCTGTGATTGGGTGGACTGGTGGCCTTGCCAACACCTCAGAGCAATGGAGAGTGCAGCTGTATGCAGTGGTTTCCTCTAGGAGCAGCAGAGGCTGCCTTGCCCTCAGCCTGTGGCCCGCTCTTAGAGCTACCTTGCCTAGGAGACCTAGTACATGTAAGTATAGACTCAACATGGCATTAATTTGTCAAACATCAGTCTGACAGTTGTCTTGCATTTTCCTCCCTCTTGTTTGCATATCCTTAGGATATAAATCATGTGTACTTTCTCACTGCATAGTGCTTGTCTTGGTTGATCATTGCTTTGGACATGGCAGGAGTTAATGGTGTTGCTTGAGACAAGTGATGCATGTATATTTGCAGAGTTTTTTATTTGAAGAGATTTACTCTTCTGCTTGAAGAACAGCAGCAGTGTGCCTGCTGACAGCTGAGTCACAGATAGATGCATGTGGGAATCCCTAGGACTACTATTCCCCTTTACAGCAAAACCTGGTGAAATGCAGAACTAAGGGAAAACTCCAAGGCAAACAGCAAAAGAATCTCGGTCTACCTTGACAATACAATGTTAATTACATTTTATTTATGTACATAACCTAGGGGCACATATATTAAAACCTCTTTGGCATTCCAGACTTCCACTTGCCTGAACTGCAGCACTGTTTGTGCAAAGCACATGGGACTGACAATGCTAAGCTCGGATTAAGGCATTACAGTTGTATTCATGGCTAAGAACACAGTGTAATGCTCTGAACAACTCCTCTGCTGAGCAGAGGGCAGCTGCAAGAGTCAATATTATATTGTTTTTGTATATTTATAATATTCTCTTCGGCAATAACTTCAATGTAAGGAAGAGAAAAAGTGTATTCTGTCTTTTGCATAATGATGGGACCAAAAAGGTCAGATGGTTAGTGAATACTAATGAGAGTATCTAAAACAGGTTGTGTTCACTGTGCTTGAAAGCAGATAATACAAACTTTGATTGGCTTATTTTATCATTTATTAAAACTCAAAGATTATTTTTTTAACATGACAAATGCAAAAAAGTACAGTAGGAGAGATGTACTACCACTTAGGAATGCTATAATATTATAGGGATAGTATCTCTAATGCGTATCTCAGATCATACATTTAACCTGTTAAATCTCGTTATGCAGGACAGTTCCCAATATCATGAAACATGGAGAATATCCCAATATCATGAAACATTCTCTGCTGCTCTCCTTCTGCATTAGCATTTTGATAGGATGCCAGGAAACAAAAAGCTTCTGAGAACTGTTTGAAAATAAAACAAAAATATGTAAGCTGCTTAGAAAAACAAATTAAATTTTCAGTGTCTCCTGACATTACAGCATTAATATAAATATTTTAAATGCACTTAAAGTACTTGAATTTAGGTTTAAATTATTTTAAAGGGGTTTTTGTAACATGCACTAAATCACTTTACCTGAAAATCCCAAATATTTATATGATTGAAATAATGGAAATATCATAAACCCTTCATTTCAAATAAGGAGATATTGTAAATAGAGCTGGTTGTTCATGGTCACTGGCTATTCATGGGTTTGTACTTTCCTGGAGGAAAATTCAGCTGAAAATCAGTGAAAGTTTTACAATGAACATTGCAGCACAGAAAGAGGAATGAGGGGAGACTATGGGGACCTTGTGTGAGGGAACAGAAGGGTGCACAGAGTCCCTGCTGAACTTATTGTGCGTGGCTTCCAGGGGCTGAAACCTGTGACAGCTGGGCTGAAATCTTTCTCCAGCTCTGACTTTGCCAAACTACTTTCCCACAGTAGGGAATGCTCCACTGTCGCTGTGTATCTTCCTTCATCATGGGACACACAGCTGGATTCATATAACTCTTTAGTGAAATACATATAAATGTCCAACCTGGAATTTATTTTAATAATAGTATTAAATGAGAAAGGTAAACAGAATGTATCAAACCTAGGGCAGAGGAAAAAAAAAAGTTAATTTTGTTTCTTTGAAGCATCTGGGCAAAAAGCCATGCTTCACCAAAGTCTTTGGCAAAACTCCCATTAACTTCAGTTGGGGCAAAGCTTTCACTCTTGACCCCAGGTCAGCTGGCTGGTTCCTGATTTTAGTTTTTGCATTTCACCTAGCTTACAATTCAAGAATTAAAATGGTGGAACCCAATAAATCACTTTTCTGTTTGGGTGTGTGACAGGAGGGGAGGTGCAGTCAAGGTCACACTTGGAGCTTCCTCAGCCCGGACACAGGTAAGCAGTGCCTGGTGGCTGGAGAGAGCTGGTTTTGAGGTAGGTGTGGAGGGCTGGATAGCAGTACATCCCTCCAGGAAATAAGATACAAACCCCATTCCCTGAGGCTGTGCACAAATGTTAGGCCCTGTCTGTGGCAGCAGAGTAACACAATCAGCAACACTTCTCGCTTGGAGAGTTATATTAAAAATCTCTTTCCTGGAATGGTTGTTTCATTTCAACACAATATTCCTTTTTGCTAATTTACCTCAGATTTTATCTGTTGATAGTTTTTCATCTTACAATAACCACCCACTACTGTGCTTGATCAAATCAAATACACTGCAACAGAGCATTTAAATTCCAAACCTCTGTCAAGGAAACCGGACCTGAAACCTCTCCTGAAGTAAGGGAAGTCAACTTTTCCTTCCCTCCAGGTATCATTCCAGCTGCCAAAAAAAAAAGCTGTACTCTTCCAGATGGGAGTGGGATAAGCCTGTGGAAATACAATGTGGATTTACATGTACACATCATGCTTGACTTTGTTTAAATATTCTTCCTCCTAGCGATTTTAAGAGTAGACTTAAACACACTTTTCATTTCAAGTAAACCTTTTTTTTTCCCTTAAGGTGTTATTTTCTTTTTCAATCTGCAAATCCCATTGAAGTCTCTCTAATTGTCCTTCCCAAAGAGTGATTGAAGATGGTATGCAGTGATGGTGTGGTATATGAGTTGTGTAAAAATAGTGTGTGACCCAGCCACAGATCTGCTGATTGCCAGTGCCCATCAGTGACTGTGACCAGCCTTGCTTCACACCTGCTTTTAGCCAACAGGGAGCTTATGATCCTTTCCCCCACATCTCTGGCTCCCAGTTCTTCAAGTGGGCTGAGGAAATGAGTCATATCCAAAACAAGAGGGATAAAAACATTCTGGGAAATTACCTTCTCCATGGGAGACACAGCCAAGGTCTTTGGTTAAATATTTTTATTTATTTCTGTATACAAAGAAAAAAATTTACACGAGAGAGGGAGTGACAAGCAATAAGTTACACAGTATCCAAAGATAAAACCAGCTGTAGTCAGTTTATGCAGCTGGGTGTTTCATAAATTGCATCTACAGCACAAAAGCCCATGGTAGAACAACTAACTGGAATAAGCTGTTATCACCAATATTTCTAGGTAAATTACTGCTTAATGGCAAATGCTTAATGGCATTTGTTGTGTTTTACCACTACGAATGGGTTCTAATTAAAGACAGAAAAGGGGTTGATGCACCAGAACAGCCTTGTGAGAAGTAATGACTGGGTAATTTAAGTTAAAACTAAAGTAATCTTAATTGCTTTTACAGTACTTTCACAGTTTTGTGCTATGATAAAACACGTTTTAATGAGATTGATTAAAACATTTTTTAAACTGAGAAAAAGTACGAGCAGAACTTAGTTCTGGTTTGATCACCGTGGAATCTCACCTGTGAAGTTTGCACAGCCCTCATCTTGGGCTGGGGGAGGGAGGAAAATCGTGACTGACCCTCCCCAAGCTAAAGCGCCTTCTGAGGAAGAATCAGCTAATCATTATCGACAGCTGCAGCTCCCGATGGCCATTCTCCCGCTGCCGCTCATGTGCGAGCGGTTTTGCATTTGCATGATAGTGAATACACCTGTGGCACTCCTGATGTAACACCAGCGAGAACTGCGGTACGGAGTTTATCAGCGCCCAGCGCGAGGATTTGGTTGGCTTCGTAGTTCTGTTTAACAAATTTCAGCTGAGCGTTCGCCCGCGCATCCTGTGGGCGCTCCACGGGCAGAGGAGAGCCGGGCTTCTCCAGGTGAGCGCTGTGCAGGTGCGGGTGGCTGACGGGGCGCCCTCCCAGTTTTCCAGTGGGGCCGACTTCAGGACGCTCCCTCCGCCTTGTGGCACCTCTGGCGCAGCCGGCCCTAGGCACAGGGCGTGACGGGGCGGTGGCGGTCCCGGAGCCGGAGTCCCCGCCCTCGGTGCCCTGGCCGCCGCGGGAGGAGAGCACGGCGGGCCCGGCCCCACCTGCGGAGGCGGCGGCGCGGGCAGGACGGCCCGGCGCTGGGGTGAGCCTAGGACGGCTGGGCTAAGTGAGGAGCCTGGGCGCGCTGTAACATGGCCTCCTCCTTCTCCTCGCGTCCTGCTGCACGGAGTGGTAGGGACCAGGTGAGCGCACAGCCCTCGGGCAGGCTGAGGCGTGCGCTTGGGACTGGCGGCTCTTTCTCCTTTTTCTTCTTTTCCCTTTCTGCTTCTCCTCCTCCTCCCTGCATTCCGGAACAGCGCGGGGTGAGCACCCGCCAGCTGCAAGCGGCGGGTCTGGCGGGAGGGGAGCGAGCTGTGCCCCCGCTCGCCCAGGTGCGAGGCTGGAGTCAGGAGCGCCTTTGCCGGCCCCGCCGTGAAGGCCGCGCGGCTCTGCCTCTGCCGGGGCAAGCGATGGCCAAACGTCTCCCAAAACAACACGCGACCTCGCGTTAATGCCCTGCTCTCTTGGGAATGTGGCGCTTTGGGGCACAGGTGTGTTGTGTGTCTTTCTTGCTTTTGTTTCACGTCTCTGTCATGAGGCAGCGATATTCTTCTGGATAGAGGCTGAAAACCTACTCAGGTATGGGCTGGAGGCTCCCATATCACTACCTGGCCCCGCACCCAGTTGTCGTCCCCGGTGTGTGGGTCGTGTAGGGCAGGGGGAACGGTGAGGGCTGGCTCACACTCCGCAGGGGCATCCACATCAAGGCATCTTCAGCGTTGCTGCAAGGCAGTTGAAGAAAGGATGCTGTTAAAGGCTTCATTTCACGTGAAACATGGCACAAGCGACTGCAGGAATTATGTTTCCCCCCTGGCCTTCCCTCATTCGCAGTGGTTAGACTCAGGCCCCAGAGTCAGGTGAAGGAGCTTTGCTGCTGTGATTTGTTTCCCCCAGGTATTCGATGTAATCACTCTCTGTTTCTTGCTCTCACAAATCCTACTTTGTGTTCTGAGTGAGTTGACTGGTCCCACATTCTTCCTACTGAACACAAGTGGCATAATCCATTTTAACTGTGAAGTTTTGTGTTCTTAGAGCAAAGAAAGAGCATATTTTGGCTTGTTACTGGCAAAATGACGCTGCTTCTGCTAGCAGTAAGTTTAGTGAAAAGGGATTGGGAAAGCATGGTAACTGATTTATCTCTCCCAACCCCCCCCCCCCCCCTTTTCTTTTGTAGGGGAATATGTGCCCAGAAACTAAAACTGAAAACTTTCAGTATTAAAGCTATAATTAATCAAGGCTGAAAAAGATTTATTTGTTGTTTTGGGTTCTTTTTCTTATTTTTAATTTTTTTTCCCCCTGAAGTTGGTATCTCTTGGATCATTAAACTTTCCTGCTTTTAACACCACTTTTGCTACTACTTGAAAAGCTTAACTGGACGCAGAAGATTGAATATTATCTGTTTTACTGTAGATTGTTATGGTTTCTCATATTTTTCTCTCAAATCTGTGTGCTGTTTGTGCTTTGAAATGGAATGTAAATTAACACCCCAGGAGGGCTGATCAGCTAGAAATAAGTCACTGCTCTGGCAGTCAGGTCCTTTAAGTTTTGGTCAGGCAAGATGCTGTTCCTCCTGCCTAGCACCTGTTTTTTGGGAGCCCCGTGTTTTGAAGGAGAGTTCCCAGAAAAAAAAGAGCCATCACTTCTTACTGTGGTGTCAGAGTTTCAGGCATTTTTGCCTCTTTTTCAGTAGCTGTCTCAAGGATAATGGAAGAAAATGCAACCTTTTGTATGTTCTCAAAGTGAGTAGCTTAAAAACTTTTCCTCTGAAGGGTTTGTAACCTAGGCTGGGCTGGAATTGTTAGGTCTTAAAGAAGGTGATTGTTCTCAGACTCCAAGTTGTGCGTGTTACCTTCTTGGGCTTGGAGTAACCTCAGGATCAGTAGAGACTTAAGTTTGTCCTCTGGTCCTTGAGTACATGAAGGGCAGCATATTTCCCATTGGTTTGAGAAGACTTAGTTCAGGCTCTAAACTTTCAGGGGTGTTGTCATTTTGTATGGTGGGTATGTAAGATGCTCAGATCTTGAGGCACTGTTAATACTCTGTGTTGGAAGTTGTCAATGTTTTTTAGTGAGTTCCTTGTAAAAATATTTCTGCCACCATTAATCTCTCTCTCTCATTCCTGTGTGAATTGACTAATGCTCATTGCATGATTTTTGTTCCGTACTATCATATGGTGTTGCTCTGCTGATGCCTGCCAGAGGATGAGGTTGAGGATTTCCATTATTGAAAAAACTGTCATTTCTCCCATCTTTTCCAGATCCTAATTTGTTGCTCTTTTTTGGAGATAATGAGATCTAGCTGTTATAATCCACTGATTTGTAAAATCATGTGAATAATTGTGTGTGGCTAAATATTTTCCTTTAAAATAAAAAACAAACCAAAAAGCTAGTTACAGTTTTTCCTAAGACAGTTTCCAGGCTTTGCAGAGCCAAATTGTTAATGGCATAAAAAAAGAAAAAAAAATTGTTATTCAAGGTTGTTTCTGCAGAATTTTGCTGTTGATTATTTGAATGTCCCTTTGGTCTTTATTTCACTCCAGTATTTTCTAAAATGTTTTGTTCAGAAGCTTGTGTTTTTAAAACGTAACAGGAAGACTGGAATGTACTTTCTTGTTTTAGTTCTTTTGTTTTGACAGCTCTTGGCCTCAACGCTGTGATTACTGTTAAAGTCGATGCCTAGAAGTTAATTATGCTTGTAGGTCACCTACAGTGCTGTGTTATGTTCCAAAGTGCTTCTGAAAGGTACTGAAAATTTGGGGATTGCCTACGGCTTGTAAGAGATCTTTTGCTTTAGAAATTAAAAACTTCTATGCTTTTTGCCATTTAGCTTAAAACTGGAGTGTTTCTGGGAAGAGAGGAGACAGTTGTCAAGTTGTTTTGCAGAAGGAAAAAGACCAAATGCTGTTCAAATATGACAGCCATGTTGTCACAGAAATAATAACAATAAGAATAAATAATTTCCTGGTAAAGTGGAAAGTTCATTTTGCAGAGTCAGCTTTCAAGTGTGTTCTGTGAGACTACAAGTCAAACCGTAGCTGCTCTGAAAAACAATAATGCATGCAAATGTTACCTAGTAATTGAAAACTTTGGGGGAAATGGCAGTTTTGCAGTTAAAAAAACCCCCTAAACAACCCTCCCAAATCCCTCCGTGTAGTATATAGGTCAGCTCACATGACCCTCAGTTCTAGAGTTCTAGCTGTCAATACAGGAAAATTCCTGTCCCTGCTGTTTACTCTGGCTTTATCCTATATTTTTGTCAGCTTTTTTTTTTTCTCCACTTCAAACTCTTGGAGTTCTGTTATTATATACTCTGTTTCTCAAAATTCAGTGCTCTTGACACCATGTAAAAACTATTGACATACTAATCCACTCAGTGATAACCTATTACAAGTTATTTTTGCTGCTCTCTGTTGTCTGGAGTATGAATATTTCCCATATATATTAGGTTTCGTGATAAGCTGTTGACAGTGATACTTGTGCTCCTGCTGGCATAGTTTATGGGGTGACAAAAGAAGACCTGGCATGTTGCATTCATTCTGAAAAAAGTGTAGTTTTGCAATCTTTGTTGAGGCAGTTTCATTAGCTCTTTGTGGGAGTTTGACAGACTTGGCCTAAGGAAGAATTCTTTTTTTTCAAAAGCTTGTGGCGCTTGTTAGCTTTTTTGAGAGGCATGGAATGATGTAGAATCAGAGGCATGAGGGTAATATTTTATAATTCTGTGGATTTTGTGCTTGACTTCTGATATGTAGTGTTAAATAGCTATTTATGATGCTGACATGCCTAAGAAAGAGAGTTTTGAAGCTTGAATTTTCCAAACCAAATCATTCAAAGTAGTTTAAAATTTTTTTTCTTTAATTTGATAAAGCTAGTTTTGATTTTTTCCTTTCTTTGAAAAAATTTTGGAATTGGTTAAAAATGGGAATGAAACGTTACTTGTTTTTTTTAATCTAGGGGGGAGAGGCAAAAGTAGTGGGAACTGAAACTCATATTCAGTAGTTACTAAGTGCCAGAACTTTGCTACTCTTTTGATGAGTTGCATGTGCTGCCTGCTGGTTGGTTTGGTCACTTTTGCTCTCTCAGCTGCTGAATTACATCAGTGTGCACATAAAACCCAGAGAAAAGAATAGATGCTTGCTCTGTGTGTTTCTGCTGCCCTTGGCATGGGGATGCAGTCACAGGCTCTGTAATTCTGAGAAGGATGAAGAGGAAAGCAAGGAAAATTGCTTCAATAAAGTATTTATTGGCACGATTGTGAAATTCTGAGAAACCTGGCTTTGCTTGTGTCAATCATTGCCTCACTGTTTGTGTGATAGTTGTGTACTCCTAGAGTCTTGCCCAGTTTCAGTAGCCTCTTGAGCAGAACCTACCCTGTTTAGTCTTGAAGCAGTGGCTGTTCTTTCTTCTCCACTCCCCTGAGATATCCCACAAAAATGAATCTTCTATTAGCTACTTGATTATATTGTAATGTCTTAGCTTAAATGCATTTAAAGCTTCAGTTCCCACTGACTTTTTAGAGACGAAAAGGTACTATACTTCAATAATTTTTTAAAATTCAGGAAAATTTTCTCTTCCAAGGGCGTACTGAGGTTGGTGCCCTTCAGAGGAGAAATTCTTCAAACTTTCCATATAATATCTGGCATATGCATTGTGACCTTATCAGCAGGTGTTATTGATCCTATCTGATCATGACTTGGAAAAAGCTGTGAGCTAATGAAAGAAGTCCTGCATAGCAAAACCATAAGTATGTCGTTTTGCCCCATGTGCTGCTGCTAAAGCAAGGCCTGGCTGACCTGCTGTTATTACCTTAAACAGGCTGTGATGACAGCTTCTTTTAATAGGAGAATCTGAAGTAACATTCTGCAATGACGGAGGAGTTGATGGCATATGAATGTTGTAGGCGAGCTGGTTTCTTACCAGAGTCTTCATGGAGACTGGATTTTTAGGTTGTAAAACCGCTTTGATATTTTTAATCTGCTGTGGAAAATACTTTTAAAGGTATTTTAATAAAGGTAATTTTCAGATGACATGCACAGAACAGGTGTAAGCTAGTTTTATGATCTTTGCATGCTGTTGTCACTAGTATAATATTTGAAGGATGTGTGCCTTTTAAAGAAAGGAATATGGAATTTCTAGCTTCCATGACAATTAGTTTGCTCGATTAAAAACTAGAAATCAACAAGACTGAGTGACCACACCCTGGCCTAATAACCAGCCGAAGTTCCTCTGCTTTTATTTCTGTGGGATCAGAATTTCTGCACGTTCCTGTATTGACAGTGCTGATGATGTAGCTTTTGAGGAATTCCTTAGCACTAGGAAGATGTTCAAACAGCTGCCTCTGTTTTTCTTCTGAATTTAAAATTTAGAAGTCTGAAGCCATCTGTGGCGGGAAACCTCCATTTTCATAGAAACATTATGCAAACAGTTCTAACTTGGTTTTGACCCAGTTTACTAATCTGTTGGTTTTTGTTGCATGTGTCTCACTCTTAGAAGATTATCTGATTTTCTGTTTCTTGCCCTAATTTTTTTTTATTTTGTATTTTTGGTGGGGGAAGAGTATAGATGTGCGTGGGAATGATTTTATTTTAGATCTCATTGTGTAGGTGAATGATCTATAAGTGTGATTCAATGTTTTAAATCTCTGATAGCAGAACCAATTTCCTTTCATATTCCTCTCTATACCTGGATTCTGCTTGTTCCTGTTCAAAGAATACTGCAGAGAGAGCAGAAATGCATTTGTCTGAGAGGGCAAATAATTTCCCAAGTCATGACTTTGCAAAAGCATGAGAGCCTTACACTGTGATAGGAGCCTTTGATGGGAATTAGTTACAGAAGAAAAAGGGCAGAGCCTCCTAAATGGCATCCACCTCATAAATATTTGCCATGTAAAACAGTAGCAACCAGTGCAGGGGCTCAGCTTGTACACTTGAAATAATATGTAGCTCACAAGGCTAATATTAGGGCTTATGCCCTCAGCTGGGAACTCAACCTGTGCCTTCAACCTAAAGGTGCCTTAGTTCAAAGTACTCTTTACACAGCGGAGAACTTTCTCATCCATGCTGTTTGTTTAGTTGGTTTGTTTGGGATTTTTTTCCCCTTTCCCTTGGTGCATCAACGCTCCTGTTGAGCTCTGTTGATCCTTGCAATCCTCTGCTAAAAAAACCTGTTTATTTTCCTCCATCCCTCTGTTATCACTCTGTGAAGATTTTAATTCAGTAAGGTACTCATTCTCTTGGAGTTTTTGCTTTATCCTTCAATTGATACAGGCTAAACTTTGCAGCCTTTAGTCATTTTGGTGGTGTAGCTCACAGTACATTTCTGAGAAATGTTTTGTTGCTGTGGTTGGGGGGGAAGTGTTATAGGATTGTTGTGGCAGGGGGCAGTGGGGGAGTAGGGCAAGTGCTTTGCTACTTGGCTTCATTGCTGCAGAAGGTGTTATATAAATAGATTGAACCTTGCCTCTGATTTCTGTGACATAATGTTTCGTAAATAAGCACTGTGATTTTGGAAACCCAGGTGTCAGAGGTAGTAAGCCAAACACATTCAGAAACAATGGGATGAGTCTAAGAGTGATATAGTTTTCCAGCAGGCTTCCTGTAGGAACTAATCCTATATTCTAGAGAAATTCATTGGAAAGAACATGTTTCTGGACAGGAATGAAAAACTGTGACATGTTCACCTGCACCTGGTTTAGTGGTTGGAAAAGCCTGAGACTAGCAATAAGAAGGTCAGTAAGTCCCAAATGAGGCTGTTTTTATCAAGTCTCGTAGATAACAGTAATGTTTCAATATAAAGATATAGTCTGCTGTTCTAATTGAATCTTAAATCAAACAGGTCTAAGAAAAACAGAGAAGAATGCAGATGCATCAGTCTGTGTCAGCTCAGCATACCTTCCTGTGGGTGGCCTGTATTTCTTTTCATGGGCTTCATCCCTGTAAAGCTGCTTTGTGATCTCAGTCTGATATGGGTCAAAAGGGGAAGATAGTTAGCATTCCTTCTGCACCTCTCCATCACCATCAACAGCTCTCAGTGGATATCAGTCCTTTGCGCTCATCTGGGAGAGGACAGTGGAATTCTGTACTGCTTGTAACTGCTCTTCCAAATATTTTTCTGTCTGTCTCTTATCTGGGCAGTAACCCAGCTCCCAGTTTTGGATGATTATTATGAATTGTGATTGATTTAGTCATTGCATTGCTGGCATACTTTATTTGCATTCATGTGCCCATCAGGATATGATATAAAAAAGTTAAACAGCTTATATCCAAAAAATCATAATTCTATATAGTGTTCTCTGTTACTGCCCTTTAAGAGCTGTCTTGTCCCTGGTTATCACCTTGAATGTTATTGTTTATGTGGCTCTTTCTCACTGCTTTAATAATGGTGTTGTATTTGCTTTGATACTAATGTAGTGAATTTTGGTTGTACAGGATAGAAACAACTATTTTTTTGGCTGAATTTAAACTGCTTTCCAAGTGCTGTGTATTTTGTTCTGGAAATGAATTCTACTGGATTGTTATAAGGAGTTTAGAATGGCTCATTACAGCGATACAAGTAGGTAATAATATGGCTCTAAAGCAATTAAGGGCTTTTCATTTTGTGTTGCATTTGTTCCGAGCATAACAACTCTAAAGTAGTGCATATGTTTTACAGTCTCTTTCTCTTGTCTTTAATGCATCCTTCTTCCTAAAGAACTTGTCAAAGAATGTAGGTTGTCAAACAATGTTCCCTTGATCAAACTCTGGAGCAAAGGAAAATACATTAATCAGTAGCGATCTATAGCTTGAGAAGCAAGTGCACACAGATCATTAACCTCACACTGAGCTCAGATATATTCCCTGCTGGGAGGAGATATTCCAAATACAGTTACTACAAAAGTTTAATGTTGGGGATGTTATAAATGAAATCAGCTAATTTTATCAATAAGGAATTTATTGTAAAATTGCATCGTCAACATTTGAGACAGCCACAGGCAAAATCAGTGTTAGTCCCGGGACTGGCACTGGGTGAACCAGGGATATGGCCTCTATCGCACCGATCCCCCACAGGTTCACAAATTGGTCTTTGAGGAGCCAGTTCTTACACAGTTTTTTTTGTCTGGGTATTGAACAGCCTCAGTCTTTTGTGTTAAGTTTTCTGAGAAGGGAAGGGTGTATGATTGGATTTTCAGGAACATTGATGTGCGCTGTCTTGATGGGCTAGATCAGATATGTATCAGGCGATAATTGCTGGGTCGTTGTCAGGCTCATTATGCTGGGGTGGACTCATCTCTTCACAGTGCCACCCTTAGTTCTCTTGTAAATGAGTTCTCTTCTTGAGTTCCTGGCAGAAGTTTTTGCAATTCCCGGGCAGTTTTATATTTATATATGAAAGGTTTTGTTATAAGTAAAAATCAATCTAGCCAAATTTAATAAAAATGAGAAATAGAATTTATTTTGTAACCACTTATCCAGTCCTGACAGCCAACAATCGATGGATGGCACTGACCCTGGGCCCGGAGCTGGGTGAACACGGAGCTCTAGCTCGCTAGCATCGAATCCCCAATGTTCATGAATGTGGCATGGCAAGAGTTCATTTTTATACCCTTTTTCAGGCCCACGGTTAAGTACTTTGTCTTCTATTGAGGTTCTCCCATGTTCATGTTGTTTCCATTCTCTGCTCTACGTTGAATAAAACCTTGTCTGGGAATCGAAGTATGTTCCTTGTTCGGTTACTGGAATCGGGCATTCAGATGTGTGTTCCTCTGATTGTCTGGATTGGGCATCTTCAGGGCCCATTATCATTGGGTGGTTTCCTGGTTATTTCCGATGGAACGACCTTCTCCTGTGCCTGGCTAGGTTCTGTTCACATGTTAATGACATTCCTTTTCCTCTTCTACCAGCTGTAGTTCATCTCATGTGGCAACTCTTGTACCCTGACTAGGGTTTGTACATATCTTATATGGTTCTAAACATATCTCCTACACATACAATCTTAATCAGCACAAATTACAAAAATGCTTATAACAGTTTTATACCGTGTTTTTACAATAAAACATGAATTATTTCAATACATATATAACAATCCCTCCCCTTCTATATTAACACATTAATTTGTGATTATATTGTATCATTTGGCTTGTTATGCACTTTATTTCTAAACTCTTTAGTGTAAAGGTGTATTATACTAGATTCCTTACTGATTGTTTTTTCTACTAAAAACTACTTTTCCCCAGACAGCATTTTACTACTACTGATTTAAGAAGAGCTTTTTATTCTGTATCTAGTTTCTTTTCGTAATTTTCCCATTTATTCTGTCTTGTAGTGCAATAACTTTCGTATTCATCCTTTTCCTTTCTTACTTGTGCTTCGAATTTCACTAACACTACTGCTGCTTTGCTCTTTTTCTCCCCGTCTTTTAGTTTCATTATTTTTGTTATGTTTGGGTTTTTTTCCCAAGTTTCCTGTGGCTATTTTGGGATCAGTAGGCAGAGCTGTGATCTGCATACCTTATACTACAGAATGTATTAAGTGAATAAGACAAGGTATTAGGCAGGGCAGAAATATTATTCCAGCTGTGGAGCGTAATATAAAGAACACAATTTTCTTCTACCATGTTCTTTCAAACAGTTGGTCCTACCATGAAGACCGTAATATTGAGTTCCATTTCTGAACTGGGACATGTGCTATTTTTTAAATTTCAGCTACTAGATTTTTATAGTTTCTCTATAATCATCTATCTCGACACAACATTCAGATTCATTAAGCTTCCCTCAGACTCCTCCTTTCTCAGCTAACAGATAATCTAATGCTATTTTATTTTGATATATAAAGGCCTACATCTGAGAATGTTTTGCTAGTAACAAAATACTTATAGAACGTCTGAGGTGTGGTTGGATACAATTTCCACCACAGCCTGTAGCCTTATGAGTCTGTTTAGGAGGTAGATTGGGGTTCTGTATCTTTAGCTTCCATTTTGAGCTCCAGTTGTGGGGCTATAGAACTCTATTATTCTCTCTGCAGGCCAATCCTCATTGGTCCACCTTTGACTCTCACCTGCGCTTGGGAATTCTTTCTTTATTTCCCTTTTCTCCCTGTTTAAAGTTTCATACAGGGGTACTCCCAGCAGACTGCTCTCAGACCTTGGCAGAGTAAAAAAAAGAGGGTCTTATCATTCTTAGAGTGCAGGAACTTTTCTATCTACAGGGTAACTCACTGTAAGCCTTCTTTCTATATATCTAATATATCGCACCGGGGGCTTTCTACTTTATTTTGGTATTTTCAGCTTCTTTCTTATAGTCCCTAAATTTTCTAAAGATTGGTAGGGATTAGCTCCAAAACTCTCATGCCAGCATAGTCTGACTGAATCAATCCATTCACAATTTCTCCCTCTTATGTGGTCCCAATAAGCTGCAGGGGGTTCTGGTTGCCAGACCTTGGTTTTGTTATCTGAATTTACTTTTGGAGTGGATATACACAAAGTGTGTCTCACCATCTCAGTATAATCATGTCCCTCTCTGCTAATACAGATTATTCCAATTACCCTTTTGTCTAAGCCCCATCCCTCTTGTCATGGCATTGTTTTTGACATCTGAGTATTGTCTCATTTAAGGAGATGTTCTGGAGCTAGACCTTCACACTTCTATGGCCACTTCTATGCTGATTTTAATCTTCTACATATCCAACAGTTTGACAGCTTTAGCTTTGTAGCGATTTCTTGCATTAAATCTATAAACAAATTTTTATTTGATGCTGGCAAACTCCAATCATTGTGCTGTTTCTCTAATTGTTCATATTCACTCAGAGTTTTTAGTCTTTCTTGTTCTTTTCTTTCTGGCTTCTGACTCCTGTCTCTTTAACTCTTATGCTACCTATTGTATTTTATTTTCCAGATCCATTCCCTCATCATTCTTTGAAAAACAGAAAGTTTCTTCAAATTTTAAACATACCTTTTCATCACCATCCCTCAAGAGATCTAATATTACAGGTTTGTTATTGAGGGATAATTTGTTGTATTTCAAATTTCTCTATATCAGATAGATTTTCCCATTCATTATGCACATTTCTAATTGACGTTTATTATAACATAACTGGTTAACTTGAAAGTATGATACAAAGGTGATTCTTTCCTACCTCAAATCCACGTGATACGATTACAACGCTCACAAATGGAGATTTTTGGTGTCCATCCAGTGTCCCATTTTTGTACCACATGGATTGAGGTTTTTCCTTTCTTTGATGGAAAGCCTGACCTCTTGTTTTTAGGCGTTGCAATGGGGTTATAGCATATCTTTTCCCCTTCTAATTCACATATCTTAAATTGAGTACCATTATAGGTGCAGTACCAACTCTTTTTGTTATCCAGGCAATTAAAAATTTGGCTTGGTATGCCTTCCCTTCAATCTCGCTTTCTCCCTTCAGGACAGTCCTAAGGCACAGCTCACACTTACCCATCGGGCTTTGCTCTTCAGCACTGGGCAGCTTCTCTGATTGCAGACCACCTGTCTGGTACCTGCAGACCACCTGGCTAGGCTCAGGATCATCAGGATTCCCCACAGGCTCCTCTGCCTTTCCCTGCGCCCACCGGGTTGCTACCGGCAGCAACATAAACCATCTTCTTGGCAGCTAGAGTATTCCTCAGAGGTCTCATAGTCAGACCGAGCCACATGCTGCCTTTTAAAGTTGCCCCACCTAGATAACTTTACAGGTATATGGAACTTTACTTGCTCTTTGGCACTCGATTGCTAGGACTTGTGCTCATGAGTCCAATTTTCTCCTTATCCCCTTTTGGTGTAAAAGAAACCGCTCTGGAAAATCTAGCTCGAGTAAGCCCGAATTAGTGGCAAGTACTAAGATGAAGCTGGTGAGGCTTTGTTCTTCCTCTAAGCACTTAGTACACAACCCTTTTGGTCTATACACCCTTTTGCAAAGCGCATCTCAAATTTCGTGACAGTAACCACATTCAAAATGTATACATGGATAGCAAGGATATCCTGGTTTTAAACAACTTATGGTATTTCCTTCTGTCATTTAGTGTCTCTGAATCTTTATCCTAAGGTCTCCTGGAGAAGAGGTTACTTTCCACTCAGGCTCCTCCTGCCATTCTACCTTCTTCACTCGTGAAGCATGAATCCAACCCTTCTCTGCTGTTCGAATTGCAGTGTCCGTAGTTAGAAGGATGAGGAAAGGGCCTTCCCAACCTTCCAATCCAGTAGCTAGCAGGAATTCTTTCCAGGTCTTGCCTAGCACTCTATCTACTTCAGTCAGTCTGTGGTTAATTTCTTATACAGGAATTTTACTTCATTCCTATACCTCTCAATTCACTGTCTGCAATAGCTTAAAAGTTCCAGTAGCTGCCTGATCTGTCTTAGTTCATGGGGGAGGTAGTTCAATGATGCTTGCTACCTGTTCTGGATCTAATTTCTTTTTCTCTTTTGTGATCTAATGCCCCAGATATTTTACTTTGGGCTCTGTAAACTGTAGCTTGGATTTTGAGACTTTTAGTCCTTTGTTCCCCAGGAAATTTAGTAAAGCTATAGTGCAGGTTCTTACATCTTCCTCCTTTTGTTTGCTATTAACAAATCATCAACATATTGTAATATCTTGGTTCTCTCAAGTGGGGTGAACTGACTTAATAACTGTTCTAAAGCTTGATAAAATAAATTGGGGCTCCCAACAAAAGCTTGCGGTAGGGATGTCCCATCTGAGCTGTTGCTTTCTATGGATTTCTGCATCCTCTGTTCCATGGAAATGGGGTATTCCTTTGTCCTAATCGGGTTCTCTGGTCTTTTTATTTCAATCATTGTAGGTTCTATTTCCAGCCTCACCACTTCTCTTGGATTATGCCAAACCCTTGGATTTATCTTATCCTCATCCTTAACAGTCAATTTGTATAAACTCACCACCAACTGTGAATCCCTTACAATTAAATTTATTCCTAGAGCTACCATAAGATCTCTCCCTAGCAAATTGTAGTCAGCCTCTCCTACTAACAACATATCTCTTAAGCAAAATTTGAGGTCTGATTCTATTTCCACATCTTTTATCACTGGTACTTGGAAAGGCTCTCCTTTTGTGCCTATAACTGTTACTGTTTCTTTGCTTTTCACACATTCTAGTGATAATTTCTTAAAAGGGCTTCTTTCAGCCCCAGAATTCACCAGAAATTTTAAGACTACTTTTTCTGGGGTCCTATCTTCAGCTTTACCAAGGGCTCTCTAGATGTTCTGGACCATAAAATAAAAAGCCCTTGAGACTGCTAATCTTCCTGGAACACCTTCTGATCTTTCATCTGGCGTTTACAAGTTGATTTTTAGATGTCTCCTTTTTCTGCAGTAGTGACTCTCAGGGAGTTCTCTTCAATAATTAGGGTTCCTTTTCGGCGGGGGCATCTGTTCTCCCTGGGTACTACTCTTTCTTGGTTTTTCTGAATTGTGGGGGCGCTCCTGTTTTTGCGCTATTTGTGCTTCCCTGACTGCTGCTACCAATACCCTGGCTCGTGTCTTTTCCTGTTCCTCCTCCCTTCTCATACAGACTTTCTGTGCCTCTCTGAGCAGTTCCTGTAACCCTTTTTCTTGCCAATTCTCCATGTTTCCAAGTTTTCTCCTTATATCCTCCCACGCCTTAGCTACAAACTGTGTCTTTAACAAAACTTCCCCTTTTGGGGAATTGGGTTCTGTTCCCAAATATATCTGCAGACTTTTCCTTTTCCTTAATCTTTCCAGCTATTCTGTGGGGGGTTCGTCTTTCTGCTGGCATTCCTCAAACACTTTGCTAATGTTCTTTCCTCTCAAGACTGCCTCTCTCACACCTTGGATAACTATATTTCTCAGATCTGTCATCTTTCATTTACCTTCTTCTGACTGGGCACTCCACCCTGGTCTCCAGCTTGGCCATTTTGTTCTCCTGGAGTGCCCTTCAGGTTCTTACGCTCCCATTCCTGCATTCCAGCTTGCCTTATCATCTCCCTTTCCTTGTTGTTAAATAGGGATCTTAATATTGCAGTGATATCATTGTAAGATTAAACACTAGTGCCCAAAAATTCATCTAATCTATCTGCTACACCCAGAGGATCATCTATTAGTTTAGCCATTTCCATTTTAAATGCTTTTACGTCTCTGGTATTAATCGGTAAATGTACGTATCCGATAATCTCCGGGGCAGTTGGCACTTCCCTTGATGGGAATATGTTGTTGCTATCTTCCTTGTTTTCATTATCTTTGTTGGTTATCTTTTTTACGTTTAGCTGCGTTCTCCTAACCACCTGGGGTAGGGATCACTTTTTGCATGCTTGGTTGTGCATGAGTGAGTGAGTTGGAGAGGGATGTCGAGTCTAGCTCTGGCTGAGTGTGCCCTAGGGATTGAAGTGGCGGAACTGTTTGAGGTGGTGAAAGCCCGGAGGCTTGTCCTAGCGGAGGGGGTAATCCCGCCTGCGGAAGCTGCCACTCTGGTGGGGGTGCCGAAGCTACCAATGGAGGGGCTTGGGCTGTTGGTAAAGGCTGAGGCGGAGGAACCCGGAGGCATTACTGAAGCTGCCTGAGCCTGCCCTGGCTGGGGCAATGGCATTAGATATGGTCGAGAAGATGGTCTAAGGGTTCCCTCATGTTACTCTCAGTTGTAGTGGGGCTGTTAGTTTTTATCGGAAAAAGCTTAATGTCCTCCCTTTCCCACATTCTAGCATATTCATACTTCTCTTCCTCCCAAGCCTGTTTACTAGCTA
>VWYI01008716.1:1747-63654 GCA_013399455.1 Anthoscopus minutus | reverse complement strand
AAATTGGTGTTTCTGCCTGGTTACAAGCTGAAACCCCTGCAATGAAGGACACTGTTCTGATAATAACCATTTCAGTTTGGAGGCCCTGACATCAGAAAGAGGTCCTGGAAGAGGAGAGCCTGGATTATGAGATGAAACTAAAGGAAAAAAATGTTGTGGGGATATGGGCATATAATAGACCAAGAGGGGAATATTAATTGATGGACTGGTATCTGGAAGGAGTAAATATGTGAGAGGAATGGCAATAGTTAGCAACACCAAGCAGTGAAGTAGAAGTAATTTGATAATAATAAGTAACAGAAAAGTTTCATCTGGATAGGAGCAAATATTTCTTAATGGCAAGATACATCAGGCTGTTGAATAGCCTCCCCAGAGATGCCTCAACTGCAAGTAATTTAAAACTAGATGAAAAAAAGCACATAAGAACTCTTTGGGGGAACAGTCATGACCTGCTATTATCTAATAGGTGTTTTCCATCTCTGACTTTTGTGATTCAAATGACATTAATTAGCATTAGGGTGTATATCAAACTAAAATACAAGCCTTAGATGTTACCAGACATCATAGTGATCAGTTTTCATGGTACAATTTTTCATCAAAATAGAAAAAAATAACAATAACTTTAGAGACCCAGGTGTCACAATCAGTTGCAGAAAATTTATGTCATGCTAAGAAATATTTTTAGAGTAATGCCATTCAGATATATTATGCTGACAGATAAAACCTGTAGCATCTCCAGAAGTGCCTCTCAGTTGAGATGCTGTGTGTGCTCCACAATGAGTAACTGACTCAAACTGAAAATCTGAGGTAGGAGCGAAAAACTATTTTCCTGAAAGAACTACATCTTGAAGGCAGGGAGGACAGATTAAGGTTTTCAAGTGAAACAAGAAAAAAAATAAGCTCTGAAAAGGGGCAGTTACATTAAGGATATTTCTTCCATACTCTCAATATCGGTAGTTAAATCTCCCTCTCCCCAGCAGATATCTAAAGTTTCATACTGCACTGAACTCCTATCATGGTTTTAGTCATTTTGCTTACATTTTTTTGCTGTATCTTCTACTACAGCTATAATCTAAGGACTGTTTTTCCTAAGTGTAATCAGATCTTTATGTTAGTTTATCTCTGCTCTCACAAAAGTCAGAGAAATAATACATTAAACCAACACTAAATACATTCAAAATCCTTATCTTCCACACGAGAATGTTAAAGGATGTTTTGAAAAATTTATTTAATAGTTCAAAAGCAGTGTCTGTTCAGGCTAGTTGGTGATGTTTATTGAAATAATAACAGGTAATAATAGTTCTATAATTTCTAAAATTGGGGATGGCAAAACATCTTGAAAATCCTAGTAAAGTGCTGTGACATCCTGTGCAGAGAAAACCTTTCCCCATTTTAGAATTGCAGAAGCAGAAGACAATAGGATCACTCTACAAGGAAAAGGAACAAAAAAAAGTCATCCATTCAAATTCTCATCCTAGCAAAGTTTTGTGTCCATAAGTTGCTAGAATCCAACCCTAAAGCCATTACTGCAAGTAGGTGGAAGAAGTAGCCAAGCCACAGTGCAACCACAAAGCTGAGGAGGGGACTCTAGAACAAAAGATCCCAAAACTAGAGGAGCTCTGTGCTGCCAGCTCATGTAGCGATGGAGGAATAGTGGAAAGGAGCAAAGAAGCATTTCTGTTAACAGGGGGGTTGTTTTAGCACAGCCTGAGCTTTTGGTGTGGGGGAAGCCACAGAGGTGGCTTCTGTGAGAAGCTGCCAGAAACTCCCAGTGTGTGTGACAGAGCCTGTCGCAGTCAGCTCGCTGTGACCCTGTCTGGCCCAGCCGGGCAAGCGTGGCAAAACAGAGGGATGGGAACAATGGAGTTGCCCAAAAATCTTTAATGGTGGTACCATAAGAAACTGCAGAAACTGCACATTCTGGGGGCAAGCTCCAATGACCAAGGGGCGTGGCAAATTTAACAATATATAGGGGCACCTGAGGCCAGGGGTCCAATTGTGAATGCAGACCAGGGACATGACCTTATGTGTGACAGGTCCTGAACCAACTGAGAACCAGAACCAGAAACATGGAATGGTCCCAGTAGCATCCTAATTTCCCAGTAGCATCCCACCTCCTGTGTCTCAGGTTTATGCCTTCTGTACAAGCCACCTGAGCTAAGCCACTATCTATCCCAGTCAGTTCAGTTCCCATGAGAGCCAGTCTCTGATGGCTCTGACGATGGACATGATGCTGTCCCAATTAGAGAAGCTGGTAACGCCTCTGTGATGATATATTTAAGAAGGAAATCAAAACTGCTTGTAATCCTTCCTAGAGGTGGCAAGGCACCAGGGCTGGGACCATCCTGATGCTAGGGGCAGACATGTGGCCACTGCAGCTGTGGACATGATTTTCTGAGCCTGAGAGTTTTTCAGCCTAACAGTGAGCTGACCTGCTCCCAAGGGAAAGTCTTTTGAGAAACTTCTCTTTCAAGGACTGTTGTTTTGTAAACAAGTTTTGGTTCTCAAAACAATGTCAGACAGATGTTCTGAATGTGTTTTTCTCTTGTCCCACCAATGGCACCAGAGAGGTGGCTCCTTTGGCCGGTCATGCTGACTTGTATCAGAACACCTTATAAAAAGGGTGGCAAACCCCAAAATAAAGGTTTGTGCCTCATCTAGGATCAAAACCGCACCGTTGTGATGTAAATCCACTCTGCTATTTTTTGTTCACTAACAACACGCAGCCACATGGTTGCAGCCATCTTGGCATGGTCCACAGCAAACTGCACCTACTTGGCTGCTTTTAGCCAGACATGCTGGGGGTGGAAGGGCAGGGGCAGTGGCAGCAACTTCTCCTTTTCAGCACCCCACATGAGGAGAAGTGTTTGAATGGCAGTGGCCAGCGACTGCCCGTGCAGTGCAGGTGAGAGTCACGTGGCTGGCAAAAGAAACATAGCAAGCAATTCCCTTATGCAGAACCTGGACAAAATCAACCTTTTGACACTGCGAGATCTTGCAGGAATCTTTGAACTGGTGTCATTTGTTGACAATGGTACTTATGAGCAGCAGTTTTTTCCCCTCTTAGTCAGAGAAAGAGGTGAAAGAGCAGAAAGACATGATAACACCAAGATCAGTAAAAGGAAGTGGGGAGTGGGAGATGCCCCAAATATCAGAGCTGAGATTCTTCTGCAAAGTGTGGTGAGGACTAAAATAGAATGAACTGTCTCCCTGTAATTCATGAAGTCCATGGGGGAATGCAAAGATCCACTGGCAGCCCGTGAGAAAAGACCACACCAGAGCAGGTAGTTGCTAAAAGAAGCAGCAATATAGTGGGAGACCCAAACAGAGAGAGATGGCCTTTGCTTCCAGAGAGAGAGTAAAAGGGCCCTTGCTTTCAAACTAGAGCAGCTTATCCTCAAAAGACTACACCCCATGAACTAAAGACCCATGCCATGCAGCTTTGGAAGACTGGCTTGCCCATGGGAGGGACTCACATACAGCAGGTTGGGCAGGACTGCTACTCATGAAATTAGAACCACGCTAGAAAAGTTCACAGAGAATTGTCCCCGGTGAGAAGGACCCCATGGCATAGCAGAAGAAAGAGACTCCCCTGCCTAAGTGAACTGAAGAAAGATTTTTCAAGTGAAGAACTGACCAAAACTTCCATGCCCTGTCTCCCTATGCTGTTGGTGGGAAGGAGGGAGGGGGAGAGGGGCTATGGGAGAAAAGGTGTTTTAAAGGCTTATTTTATACCTTACTATCCTCCTCTGACTCTGTTAATAATAAATTTACCTTATACCTTTATGTTTAAGCCTGTTTTGCCCTTAGAGTGTTTTCTCCTAATCCTTAACTCATGAGCCCTTCATTTTTGGTTTTTTTTTCCTCTCCTCTGCTCAGTTATAGCAGAAAAAAAATGAGTGAATAGTTTTTCGTGGATGCCTGGCATTTGGTCAGTGTCGAACCATGACAGCAGGGGACTTTTGCCATGAAGTGAATGAAACCTGTTAACTGTAAAAGTCCAAAGAGCTTTAGGTCAAGTAATTTTGTGTGAATGTGCCAGGGGAGTGGTCACCTAAATGGATAGCAATAGCTTGCAGGACTGGGATACAAAGGTTTCAGAGAGTTCTCTTTCCTCCCTTACAAATACTACCACTTCTTAGGCAGTGATTCCTGTTTGTGATTTGGGAACATTAACATATCCAGCTCTAGAAGTTCAGTTTTTGTTTGCTTCAGGGTAGGGTGTGAGATAACATATTAGTAGAAATTTCCTGAAATTCAACCTTGAAATTTGCCGATGTCCGTCCATTCCTGTTAAAAGGTTTATATATATTCTCAGAATATGCCTATTTATGCAATTAGCCTTAATTTTGCAGGGAATGCTTATCATACAGATATTAAGGAAGTTGCCTAAAACTGAGTGGAACTCTGCAGCAGAACACAGAACTAAAGCTTAGTCTTCCACAGCCTGCCGAATATGTCAATCCTTGGATTGCCATCTCCTTTTCTCAAGGAGTGCAAAGGGAGTGTTTATCTTGTGGCTATCTGAAATTTGATAGAATTTGATAAGCCCTATATCTCAGGCCCAGGAATGATTCAAGAGGTTGTACAGGAATTGACCCGTATTGGCAGATGGAAGGATGTAAATTAAAGAAAAGCTCCAGCAATTACAGTTCAGTTTTACTTTTCTTCAGCTATGTTTGTATTAAATTATCTATTTTTACTGTTATCAGTGGGACAAACAGCTAAAAATACCAAAATATTGCAAAAAAGGTGGTCCTCTTCATCATCATCCTGTCCAGGACACAAGATGGAAGGAACAATACAAATCCTTTAAGAACACTGATTTTAACAATTATCTTTTCTCTATTTTTTTAAGTAAAGTCATAATGGTTAGACTTAGCCTATACTTGGTTTGGACACAAACAGGCAAAGTACTACCCATTTTTTGCAGTCAAATTATGCCAATCTCTCATCCCAGAGTTAAGAACCCTCGTGAGAAGGATTACCTGAGGCAATTTAAACTGCTCCTTCACTTAGCATCAATTTTAGCCCAACTTTTTAAAAGATTTCCCAGCAGGTTATTGGGTCTAGCTGTTTCAAACTTTTTGTGTCAACCAGAAGCCAAATGACGTAAGCCCATGTACCATGGCTGGGAGTGGTGGGCAAAACCCATCTGAAAAAAAGATCTCTAGCATGAAAATCAATGTTCTCAGCCACCACCACCAAGTCCAAGATTACAAGAGGATGCAGAGGAGGGCAAGCATGGATTTATGTCATTAAAGAGCAATTTGGATTAAATAAAAAGCAGTGTGCATTCTTCAATACTGTCACCCAGATCACTCATCTCAAATTACCTATCTTCTCCAGCAGACAGGAGAGGAACACTTTTGTTCACCACTTGGCTCAGGATTTTTAAATTTTCATTGCCTAAGTCTGTCTGTCTCCAATGAAAGTGTGCAATTTGGTCAAGAGTCTTCTACCAAAAATGTACTCTCATTTAGCCAACTAAATTAATTTCATGCCTGCTACTGAACCCTACTCAGACCCTTTTAATGTTCTACATCTTTTCTGACTTGGAGCAGTTCTGAACAAACAAAAGAGAAAGATTCATGCCGTTAATAATGAACCACCTGAGCTGCTAAGTTCCCCATCGTGTTGCAAATTTACATTTTTTGGAGACACTGGAGTTATTTAAATAACCTTTGTTGTATGAAGGGCTCTCTCTGAGCCATCCATGCCATACAAGGCACCTCACACTGAAAGTCAACTCCTTGACCTTTTATTCTCAGGCTGGGGAATGAGACATGCCGTGCACTCACACGATCTGCCTCTGGGCACCATTCTGGGTAAGTTGCTTGGACAGCACCTCTTGCCAGCTGATTCACAAAGTGGAATCTGCATAAGCTCTTGAAAAGAAATGCACATTAATATTCCTAGCCAGAGGCAAGCGTGTTACAGCTCAGTGAGGGAAAGGGTCAGGGAAAGGGGGAAAAAAAAGTAAAAAATAATGGGAAAAGATTCGAAGGCCTCATAGAACAAGTCAATACCCCAAGACAAATGGTGCTTTTGTTGGTGGTAGAAGAGCAGATCATTCTGCTCTAGGAAGAACTATGCAAATAGACTGGAAACAAGGGGGTATTCTCTATTCTGTTTTTATCAGTAACCCAAGAGTATCAGAGAGACCAAGAGAGCCGCTTCCCCAAGGATACTTGGGCAATTTAATGGAACCAAAAACAAGGGCTGGGGACTTCCACAGAGCATCCTCTTTTAGTCAACAAAGCAATTGCAAAAGCTCTGCATTCAGCTCAAAAATTTCTAGGGGTACATTCCCTTTTCCCAGTGTGCTCTCTTCACTAATTTGCCATCTCCTGTTCCCCTCCCCATACTCCATCCCTGGAATTATGCTTCTCTTCGGCTATGGAAATTTCCATCTCACTATAGTAAAATGCAGGGATTTTGCTAGTACAGGGAATCAATAAGAAGGTTGCGACAGAACATATGTTTTTATCTGAAAACAGGAATCGCCTGCCACTCTCCTCCCCCACTTCAAGAAAATGGAAAAAAGAATTTGAAGAGATGTGGTTATGTTATAGTTACTCATTTTCTTTTGATCTAAGTGATATATCACTTTTCCTATTAGGATTTCATTTGCTTTAGCATGAAGAGATCAGCAAGTAAGTTCTGTTTTAATTAGACAGGTACTAAAGAATTTGATAGTAATTTGAATACTGACAAGCTGGAATGCTCACTGGTCCATGAACAGAAAAGACATTCTAGTGTTCAACCTGCTTAAAGAGAAAAACTCTCTTAAATATTTTACAGGCAAGAGAAAAGCAGAAAAGAAAGTTATGCCAAATGGAGAGATTAAAAATGGGCAATAGGATGCCAAGGCTGACCTGTGAGCCACCTGCAAAACTGGTTATCTTCCTATCCGTTGTCTCTGCTCCTTAGCAGGAGGCCTGGTTTTGCAACTTTTACTGCAGGTTGGGTATATATTTGGAATAGGAAGGCCATGTCTCATAAACAAGGTTTTGGAGCATCACTGTAGATGCCAGTGCCCAAGAAGGATGACTCATAAATTTGTCATAAAAAGCTGCTACATGCACAGAAAATGAGAAGCACGCAAATGTGGAACTTGTGCAGGTAGGCTTGCTGCTCCTTCCCACCATGCAGCCTTTGTGTGCTTCTTTTGGACTGTCCATAGTTATTGCTTCCTCCTGTTCCACACAATTTTCCCAGTGGAGCTTTCCTCCAGGAACACATTTATGACAGCAGGTTCCCTCACCAACTCTTTTGCGTCACCCAGCATGAGTGCTAGCTTAGCAGTGATTACTTCCTTAAAATGAAAGTTACCTATGAGCCTTTTCTGGATTGCAGGAAATTCATCTCTTCACTCTCTTCTGTTTCTGCTACAGGAGCAACTTCTTTTCTCCTCTGCCTTTCTTCAGTCAAATCATCCTTCCAGGAGCAGTGTTTTATTTGAGCTTTCTCTATTACTGCTGTTCAAACACTAATACAAAAAGAAGCACTCTGATATCCTTGCTGAGCCAAAGAAACATAAATATATGTATAAATACATATGTATACTGACCTGACTTTCATCTACAAGGCAGCTGGTATCTCCAGCTTCTGAGCACATGAACATGAGCCACTGTATGTAGTATTAACTCATCTATGCCAGTCTGCATTGCACCCACTAAAACCTGACCTGGAAGAGGCTCTGAATCATTATATATGTCCTCTGCAGTACAAACTATTATCTTTCTTGTCATTATTTGCAACAACAGAGATATTCCCCTGTGACTCAAACAACGAGATGGGTAATATTAAAGATGCAATACCAATAAATAAGGAAAGCAAAACTGCAGTGAAAGTACTAAAGCAATATAAAACATATTGGGTTAATGAAAGGTCTCCTCAAATAATGCCTAATAACCCTGATCCTCCTATAGTGGGCAGAAATAGAGATGTGAATCTAAGAGCCTGGTGTTATGCCTAAATTCACAAACTCCCCTCTAGCATTTTAAAAGAATGACACAACTGCTCTCTTCAGGAATGAGAGCTGGAATTTCAAAGTTCCCAGAGTCTTTTAATTTCTTTGAGTTATAAATGTTTATGTTGTGCAAATTTCTTTGAAAGTTCCATTGAAATATTCAAAACTGGGACTGGTTTAAAGATACTACATAGCATTTGTGAGAGGCAGAGTTGCCTAATGACTGGAAGAGGATCGCAGAGCAATCACCATTATTCATTTCCATTCAGGACTCTTTCCCAAATTGCTGTGCCACTATATCCAATACACCATTTCCTCAGTTCATGCATATATAAAATAACATTATTTCCTATTCCCTGAGAATATTCCCTGAGAATAATACATTACAATGTAATGCTTATTTAGCTACAATAGGTATGGTTGTGTGTTTTCCATACAATCACCTGGAGTTAAGACAATCACTCAGATGGAGACCTGCATCACGTAATGCTGCTCTAAACTGCACAGCCAGTGCAATAATGATTTCTAAATAATTAATGGCACAGCTTAAAAAACCTTAACTTTCCTACACTTTGGATTTCGGTAGAAACTAAAAACAAATTATTGTCAACAGAGCTACTTTCCTCTCTCTCTTAGTTCATGACCTTAGTAAAGTCTTTATATCCCTTCTTTTTTTTTATTGAAATGCACTTTGCTTTGAAGTTAGTTTTCCTTTACTATTTAGAACTAATGGCCAGCCAACTAAAACTCCTCTAGCTAATCCCAGCTTTTTGACCAAAGCACAAATAAGTTGTACTCAATAAAATCAAGATAAAGAACTAAAGTCATAAAGAAAAGCGCATGCTCTGCTCAGACTCCACTCAAACACAAATTACAGAAGGATGTGCTGCTGCTTCTGCTATCATGTCCAGAGTTGCTGCAGATTCATACTAATCACATGTCCTAAAAATCAGCAGGGTTTTGTACTGGTTGCTATAATAAGAGTGACAAGCTGGCATGTTTGTAAAGTGAGACAGGTATTTATATTCTGGTTCAGTAATTTGGTCTTGGTCAAATTTTAGAAAACTCACGGCAGTTCCGTTCATTATATGAAGAGACAACAGCAATAGCATGCAGAAGGGAACTTACAAACACATGCAAAAACATTATTTAAATCCCAGTAAAAGTGATCTCAGTGATAAGAATTGACTGTTTCACTGTATCATCAAATGTATCAATCATTTTGATTTACATGTTTCTAAGACTAATTTTTCAGCCCCAAGTTCCTGTCCTCCTGACTTTCCCAAAAACAGCCCTTCTTTTTCCAAGTTCCCTGTTCCTGCTTTTTAATTCGCTGGAATTTTTGTTCCATCTCAGTACAATCTACTCTAGGTAAAATCTCATCTTCCCACTTTCTTCCTGTCTGTCACTATTTCTGATGTTGCCTTCTGTGTTGATTCTCACTTAGAACTACTTCCCCTTCTCCTGCCCTTTTCAGTGTGGAGAAGATATTGTGATAGAGATTCACAGTTAAAAATCCTGATCCCACAGCTCTTAGCATTTTCATGTCCTGCATACTTCACATTTTTTAGTTTACCCTTTCTGCTACTTTTTCCTTAGCTTTCTCTCCAGGCTCACCTGCCATGTGAAATATCCTTGAGGAGCTGAAAGTCTCTTCCAGTCTCTCCTATTGCACTTCTCTGCAAGGACCACTTGTCTTACAGTGACTGGAGTGAAACTGCCAAATAGCAGAGCACAGGTAGATGGACAGTATTGATTATTCATACCTTTTGCCTTACATCGCTGATTTTGGGGATTTAGAGCCCTCAGTTAGGCTCATCTGCTGTCCAACATTCTCTCTGGTTTTATTCTCCTGCAAATGTGAGTTTGGAATTGGATGGCAAATATAAACATTCAGACAACACTTGCAATGAAAGCAACTGCAGGAGCTATTCCCACTGTTTGCAATCCATCTAAAGATGATAACCCATCTCCATTGGGCTCTCAAAAGTGACTTGAAATTCAGTGGAGTGTAGATTCTTAAGTGCCTGGATGACTTTTGGAAACAGAATTTTGAAGGATTTTTTAAAATATTACCCTCTTTAGATTTGGGATCCTCATTTTTCTGTCTTTGCTTATAGCCAAAGCATAAGTCAGACCTGTGATCCGTATTGCAGAGCAAATTCTATCAACAGTCCTCAACATTTTCTACTCTACAATATTTAGATAGATAAAAGTTAAACTTCCACACTGAACTTTTAGCTACAGATCTGTCAGACTCAAAGATTTCTTTATAGAATGAAAATATTCTTTTTAGTCCCTGCATATGCGTGTCTTAAATCAACAGTCCCTTGGTTTACCAATGTTACACAATGTTACTGTTGCTTTACCTGTGTGAACTAGGACATTCAGCCTCAAATGAGTCAATCCAAATGTTTTCTAAAAATTAACATTCAAAAAAATTAGGCATGACAGAGATCCTATCTCTGGGAAGCTTCCACCTAATGTGGTAGTCCCCAGCCTTTGCCAGAGAATATGCTGGTTTCTCATACTCTTACTGTACCCTTCCTGATGTTTATGTTTTCTGTAAGAGACCCAATGATGGTGTTCCCACAACCTCTCCTGCACTGTCCTTCTGCTTTTGTGTAGTTGCATACCATTGTCACATACCCCCTAATCCTTGCTTTTTTATCTTAGAAGGTAATTAATTTACTTTCCCTTCAGAGGTTTTCCTGGGCCTCTGATCATTATTATGGTTCTCTGTATTTTCTCCAGCCAGGTCCACATCTTTCTTGAACTGCTCTACACAAAAGTAACCTTATAGCTGAGGTCTTACAGATGCTAAAATAAGCAGAAAAAATTCATGGGTCATGTAGGCTATACTGCTGTTGATCCTTTCCAAAATGATATTTGCTTTTTTCACAAGAGCATGATGTTGACTTACATTTGACTTCTGCTCTACTGTCTCGGGTCCTGCTCCACAGAGCTTCTCTCAAAGGATTTTCCCCCCCAACTCAAACTTCTGGTCATAGGAGCCTGAGTGTGACACTTGTAACTCCACCTGTAAAATTGCATTTAATTTATTCTAAACTCTGAATCTATTTTAATGAGGGGTACTTTTTACTGTAATGTAGGTCTTCTATGTGCTCTCACTCTCTCCTAGCACCATGTCACATGGGAATTCAATAAGTGTGCTCTGTTTTGTCACTCAAATTACAACTGAAATACTGAATAGCTCCGAACACAGGACAAACTCCTGCAGAACACCTTAAATCCACCCTTTTATTTTGACAGCAAACCCCTGAGAATTCTCTACATTCAGTTTCCTAACTGATTTTGGGCTCCATCTACAGTAATTTCACCAATATTGGGTTACTTATCAAAATGTCACAAGACACTGTCAAAAGCCTAAAGAAAGTGAAAATATGTCATCTGCCGCTTTTCCTTTATCCACAGGGTATGATAGCCTCTCACAAAAGGAAGTTAGATTGGTTTGACATGATTTTTCTCTTGACAAATCCATTTGGTGGCTATTCATCTTGTTAACTTCTCTGTGCTTACAAAGAATTTTGTTGGTTACTTCTCCCAGAATTTTTAAAGGAAAGGCAACAGGGTCAAAATACTCCAATTCCTTTTCCTGAGACTTTTGTGTCTCACAAACAAACCAGTGACAGCTCTGAGTGTACTTCATCCATCCCAAGCAGCAGTTCATCAAGATCACTGACTTTAAACATTTAGGTATTTTCAGTCATCTTTTAGAAATGAGGGAGACAGTAAGAGTGTTCCTCACTTTGAATTATTGATCATCAAATTGCAGTTTTTACATGGAAGTATTGCTAAGTATTTCTAAGTACTTCTGTCCCAATGTGTGATCCTGGATCAGGCTGTAAGCCTCAACCCAAAGGGTGGCAAGTACTCACAACATCCATCGTAATTAAGCCTGCTTAATTGACCCTGTTACAGCCCACTTTCTCAGCTCTCTTGTGATATGAGAGATGATATTTTCCTATTTAATGTCTCTGAAAAACATGTGAGTGGAATTTGAGGTGGTAGGTCGTGTCTCTCTTGACTGTGTGAAGACAACAGCCTAGTGTACTTGCACTGAGTTAATATTTTACTGCTTCCAAAGAAAAAAATTAGAAAGAAATAAACAAACAACTCTTTCTTTTGTTTGCTGTCCTTCTATTGAAGTATCAGAAAAATCACAAGATGCTTGAAGTTAATAATAACAAGGACAATAAATACAGACTAATGCCAGCAAACCAGTCATATGCCTCTTGATTTTGCATGGCCTGATCATGTGTTGTTTCCTGCAGCTAGACACGATGCAGTTTTATAGGTGCTTCAGATCTTTCTTTGACTAGTTATCAAAGCTTTTTTGCCCTAAGATTTGTGACCTTTACCAGGACTGGCATATACTGGCAGCAGTTACTAACTCTGCTCACATGGGAAAAGCCCAGAGGCTTGTTTTATTTTATTTTAAATAAAACAGTTGTTTCATTTTCCAGCTCTACTTTAATCTGAAAGATGGTCAATCAATGGATTAATTTTTGTTCTCTTAAACTCATTGACTTCAGCCAAGCGACAAAAGGCTTATCTCTTCCTAGAGTTGTCTCTTCACACAGTACCATTAAACAAATTTTCCCAACTTTCTTCAAAACTTGCCTCACTAAAACATGAAGTCATTGTACTGTGATGTTGTCCAGCAAGCCTGGTTTGCCACCTGCAAGTCAGATAGGCACTCTCCTTAAATGAGGCAGCTCTACACTTTTCCAGAGACAAGTGCATCATCTTGCATGGGGTGGTCACTGCCCTCCTGCCCCTTCAATCTAATTAATAAAATTATTAGATAATAAAATTATCTAATAATCCACCAAACCAAAAGTAATTGTTAACCTTGGCAAATCTCAAAAGAAGAAATGCCTACAGACAGCAAAAGTGATCCTCCACTATTTAATGGCCTGGGCTGTTTCTCTTCCCATACAAAATACTATTAAGACCAGCTGTACACTGTGCCTTGAATTAACATATTGAATGTCTCCCTAGCAGATTCCTAATGATATCTTCCTGTATCTTCCGAGCTGAGGGCACTGCCAATAAATATGTCAGCATTTCTATCTCTCTTTCAGACACAGGACAAAATTGAAAGTGGTTACTGCTTGGTAAAATATGCTCAGATGTTGAGAAAAGTCATTCTGGAATACCAGCACCAGGGAAGCTGGAAGTCAAACTCCTCAATACTCTAATCCCTAAAGCTTTCTTGGAAATATGATTCTCGATTTTTCCATCTTCCCCTGGTTTTGATTCTTTCAAATATTTGGACGAAACACTCATTTTACAGGCAGAAATTACACCCCATTTGCTTTCTGCCTTCTCCTGGATCAGCATAATTTTCCTTTTACTTTAAAAAAGCCAAAGCATTCTCAAGTTGCAGCTCTTGACAGGCAGCAATGCTGTGTCTCTCTATCCCTGCATGTGCACACAGTGAGAGCAGCAGCAGCTGCCACTGGTGCCCAGACCTCCTCCCCTCAGAGTGACAACCTGTGTTAATGTTGAAAAACAGTTCAAGGTAGCACTTGAGACCAAACATGCCATTTTTCTTGTCAAAATGAAAGCTGTAAATTTTAAGCCTAATGCTTAATGTATCCAGATATTGAACAGAGGGACTTTTATCCTCAGCTTAACGGTCTGCCTAAAATCATCAAAAAAGATTACTTAAAAATTGACGGTCCTCAGAGGTCCCATAAAAATTGTGTGAAACATTTTTTTTCAGAGCTTTTGGGGAGGCTAGGGGATCCCTTCATTTTTTTTCTTTCCCTTTTCTTTTTTCCAATTTCAAGGGGAAAACATGTACAGAAAGATTTCTATCTCTTTTTTTCCTGAGCATGAAAGACTTACAGACGAATCTGACAACATTCAGGGGAAGCAGAGCTTCGGCTGGAGTAAATTATCCCAGCTCCACTAGTTTGCAAGAAACAAGAACGATTTACACCAGCAGCCAATTACGCCCTGGCTGTTTCTTTCAAAAGCTGCACACTGAAATGAGATCTAATACTTCCAAGTACTCCTCAGAGACACAGAGACAGAAATCATGTCTCACTCAAACTGTCTGCTTTGTGGGGCTTGTTTATTTTGCTAATATCGGTGAGATGTCTAAGGATTTGAAGGTTCTGTTTGTTTATTTTCAGATGTTAAATGGGGAGAATCAGCTGTATTTTCTTATAGGGATTTTTAGAGGGTTTGCACAATCCTACCTTCAGTTGCAAACCTGAGTGGAGAGAACTTACTGGCAAAGCACTCAGTGTTAGTGTAAACTTCCCCCTTTTCCCCAAAACAGCAAAGTATCTGCTTTTCCCTTGCATTGCAGCACCTGCCAGTGTGCTGAGGTATCTGCCGTGGGCTAGAATCAGGATTCTCACCAGGAAAAGGCGAGCAACATTTTAACAAAACACTCATCAACTTTCAGTTTTAATATACCGTTACATACACTACTCCCATGCAGTAAAGTGTACATAAATGTATACTGACAAATCTTTTCCCCTCACTGCTGTAGCTTTGCTCAACTAAAATCTAAATATCCATGCAACTAAAAGCTTTTTAAGTGTGTCAACATCTGTCCATATCTATAAGTCACACTGTATTCAAACATTTGTGTTTGTCTGTAACTTTCAATAAAAAGCATTAATAAAATAACAAGTGTACACAGATTATAGGCTGCATTTTGAAATGTTAGTAAACACAGTGTTTATATGTCAGACCGTAATGTTTACAGACAAGCTGTTGGTAGGAGCCAGCTTTACAAAAACTTTCTAATTGTTTCTTTATTTCTGTTCCAAACTTTTCATTTTATTTTCTTTAAAAAAAGAGTTACATTACTCACATAATGGCAGCCCCTTGGACAAAATACATTCAGATTTAAGGTTGATGTACCATATCTGGAAATGACAGTTCCACTAATAAGTAGAACCCAGAAAATTCCTTGTTCAGTTACGCTTTTGCAAAAAGCAAAAGAATCAGGCAAGAACTTTGCTTCTTCTGATTTTACACATCTGAGCTGAAATCTTGCCAAGATTTTGCAAAACAGGGATATGTAAAAACCAAAGTTTTAGGATATAATTTATGTAATCAAGCATAGCAGTTGTGCATACGTGCAGCTTTAGTGAACTAACAAAACATACTTAATTCCCTGTGTTAAGCTGCTGTAAAACCACTTTTTTTCCCCCAAACTTTGAGCTAAATCAATTTCTATAATCTGCAGATCTGTCCCTGCCTCTACAAAATGGTGCTGCAAACTTTTCCAAGCTAACTTGTAAGATTTCTAGCACCTCCACTTTCTATTTTTGGTTAACGGTATCATATAAGCAACCTGATTTTTGTTTTTAAACCAGTCTTCCAGTCCTTCCATGTCCAAACTCCTTCAACACTTTGCTATCTGTTTAAATTGTTAAAGGGATTTGATCTCACTTCAGATCTAGAAAAAGGGCAAAGGTTTGGAAATGTGTTTGCAATTTGTTGGTTTGGGTTATTTTCCCTCTCAAAGATAATTATGTGTTGTTGTCAGCTTTAACGAAGGACACTACATGAAAAAAGGTAAATTTTCCATGGCTTTGGCTCTACACATAATGCTATCAAAAATATATAACTTTTGAGTTTAAAATTAATTGCAACTATTATAACCATTTTGTAAGCTTTTCAAGGGAACACCAGAGTTAGTAGTTAATTTTTAGAAAGGAAAATTATTAAATGTCTTTACAATAACTGTCTATTTCCAGAGGGTGTGAAATATATTTTCATAGTGCCAGATATCCTATGCTGGGAAAGTAAATAATTTCAAAGGGGAGACAAATGTGCTGCTCAGAAATCCTCTGGCAGCCCCAGCCATGTGTTATTCAAGAAGAAGCATGAGCAAAGAACAGTGTCAAATTGCTCCTGTACTACCTGTGCCGGTTCCTCCCTGCTCAGTGGAGTATTTAAAAAAAAAAAACAACTCTAATAAATGCATTCAATAATTGTTTGAATTGCTGCTGTGCATTCTGTCATAAATGGTTTATGGACAACCATCAATTCGTTCTGCTCATCACTCTAGCAAGTTCAATGTACTATTCGGAGCAAAGGATGACTATTTATTTAACAGCTTTTGGCAGGAAAATTTGTTGCGTGCCACAACTTTACAAAGAACATTAAAATCAATGACAATTTATAAACCAAAGGCTTGAAAATGTGCTTTGGATTCCCATAATTCATCAGAATAAAGCTGTCAGATACCTTTTATTATAAATTAATAGCACGTTGTCTAGCAGCTTGGTAGCAGCAGCCATTTTACCAGGTTAGCAGTGACATCTTGTGGTATTTTTACCCATTGCTACTGATTTCAGCTTTCCTATAGCTGTTATCTCCTCATAGCACAGAAAGTGTGCAAAGGAAAGAAATGTATCATATTGTGCAGACATCAACATCAATAAGGTTTTGTAACAACAACAAAAAAAAGTGATCTTGGCAGTATTCTTTTACCTTTTTCAGATGCCTCCACAAAAACCACATCTCTTAAATTTCTCCTTTCAGGATCCAATAAAATTATGTACAGAGGAGTAAAAAAGCATTATTGGATACTGCCAGATGGAAGGTCTCTGTTGTTTCCATAGTCTGCAAGGCTTGCTTTCATGTTAATAAAAATGAAGGAGCAATCTTTAATAAACTCCTGTTTTTCAATTCTTTTTCTCTCTATTTCCTGTGACTACAAAATGATATATGGAAGTTTTAAAGAAACTGCACCTGTTTCCAGTAGCATCATGATATATGGAAGTTTTAAAGAAACTGTACCTGTTTGCAGGAGCTTCATTGGTTTAGAGATGTCCTGGAGATAAAAAGAATATGTGAAAAGATAATGTGTACAAGTGTTCTTTCCACTGTATAAGGTTGTGGGATATAGAGATTATCATTTCCCAGCCATAAGAGTGAATGGTAACAGATGCACATAGAGGAGTAGTCTTTACATACCCACACACTTATTTTCCTATGTATTCTGATCTTACTATATTCCTAAGGAAAAAAGTCTCTGTTTATTCTCCACTGAGAAAAAGAATGGTTTGTGCAGCAATTCTTAAACTAACTCAGGCTCACCAGTGCCATGCATAGCATAGCTGGGCACCAGACCAGGGAGACATTGAGGAGTGAGAGCCAAGGGTGGATGTGCCCAGGTGCCCAAGGAGATCTGATGCAAAGTGTCACTTGCAACCTGCTGTCAACAGCAGCTGCCTCCCATCATGAGTATCTTCAAAGATATCTTTCCTTCTTTTCCCTAGAAGCAACCTCTAGCTGCCAGAGGGGTGTGCTATGAATTGGTCAGGGAGGTTCTCATTCCTATAAGGATGTGACCCCTGCAATTAAAAAGCATTGGAAAGTCTGGGTGACAGGCAGCTGCTGACCACTCACAGTACTCCTGCCTCTCCAGGTACTTGTGCTGTTCCCAGTTTTGTGGGTATTTAACAACTTCATCTTAACTCCTCAAAAACTCCTTCCAGAGAGGCAAAATTTTAATTTCAAGGCAATGATGTGGCATTTGAAGAGGGAGATGAGTCACAGGTCAGCCTGGAATTGCATGGTGGAACAGAACAGACATTTCCATAAACCAGTGCCACAGTCACAAGAACATCTTCCCACTTCTCTTGTGAGTTGCTTTTCTCAGCCTCCCAGCACACTTTTAGAAATACCTGAAGCTTCACTGGCATGACAAGGTATTGTGTTAGAAGAACTGCCTCCCTTGCTATTAGTCCATAAATAGAAAGTCTGATGCAAAACCACCTAGGATAAGGATTAAGCACCCTACCTAACTTCAGCCACCTCAAGATAGGCATCTAGTCTGAACTACCTCTCCAAGATTCCTCTGTTGTCAGTAGGAATGGATACACATCTCCAAAAAGCAGATTTATCTCACCTTTCTGAGATAAGGCACTGTCTGGAGGTGCTTATCTCTTTCCATTAACTACAGAGAGAATCCAAATGCCTCCTTCAACTGAATGCTAGAAAGCTGAAATTAAGTAAATCTTACCCATATATAGGGAGTTGTATGAAAAATTAGAGGTAAAAAGAATGGGGTTTCCACAGGGCCTGAAATCACTGCCTGACAGTCACTTGACTGCCAGTCACCAAATTTACATTTAAATTCCAGCACAACATTTTTACAGCAGATTTACAGTGACTCTAAAAATATCAGCATTTTAATAACCAAAAATACACCATAAAAGATTAAAACATAATACATATTCCAGTATAGAGGCATATCTCAGTATTCTTAGCAGGAATCTACACAAGAGCTTTTAATATTTAAATTTCAGACGACTTTGAAATATTGCCTGTTTCTGCAATTTTATAAAAAATCTTACACAGGGATGGTCATTGTAAACCCTAGGTCTTTTAGCATTCAACAAATGCTAAGTTTTTTGGGAGGGAATAGGGTGGCTACTGGAAGAAAAAATAAAAACAATCTCCCCTCCCACTCCACTATGGGAATTTTACAATGGGAAGACACTAAATCCATTATGAATACCAGTGTTCCAGGTTCAAAGGGCAAGAAAGGAAAACCCCATGCTCTGTATTTTAAAGGATCTCGTCACTTGCAATGCAGTGTTTTTACACCAACACAGCTGATTTATGATTTTTCTCATACAGCATTCAAGAAATAGTCATAGAGGTCCCTGAGATTCCTTACCAGGCAAAGGTATGGATTATAATTTCTGACATGGATTAAGATTTCTAGTGCATCACTCATGTTTATATTGCTCTCAAAGATCATCTGTCTGCTCTAACTTCCAAGATTTGTTTACAGCTACTCACACAGTGCAGAAAGATATTCCCAAGGATGACAACCCCTCTTTGCAATGTTTTCATGAATTATTTTTGCACTTGGCTCGAAACTTTAGCCTGAACCAGTCATAAGAACTTTTGTTCTCTGCTGACTTCATTGACTCTTCATAATTCATCATGTTTGTCACTTAAGCACCAGCATCTAAAATCTATATTTAGCCTGATGCTCAAGTCACCAGGTCACTCCCTGGATGACTGTGAGAACCTCTGCTGCTGGTCTGGTGAGGTTGAGGGGGAATCATTTATGTCCAGAAAGCTTGTGACTGTTACCTGCCTATGCTGGGCTTTCTGAGTGAAACTACAGGCTGATATGGGTGCTTTCAGTTTTATGAGATTCTCAGCCCTAATAATATAAAACTAAAATCATAAACAAATAAAAATATAGATTAAAATGGGATAGAACGGCAATGGCAACCTGCCACAAAGAGGTCACAACACTGCGTCCTCAGTGTGCACATAAGTCTGAGAACGGCTGTCACATCATATTTTAGCAATTGATTTAGCAGATGTGGTGACAGACATTTCCTACATGTTCCTGTTTTAGCCACCACAAGGCACAGAGCTCC
Organism: Anthoscopus minutus; assembly: GCA_013399455.1. Taxonomy (NCBI): domain Eukaryota; kingdom Metazoa; phylum Chordata; class Aves; order Passeriformes; family Paridae; genus Anthoscopus; species Anthoscopus minutus. The sequence continues at coordinate 44,271 of VWYI01008716.1, read as the reverse complement.
ATCAAACAGCATGTGCCATGGAGGGAACCATCACTGCTGGAGGAGAGAAGGCCTCTGCAGTAGTCACCCCTACAAATCAAAGCTCTTCAACAGCATTCAAGTGGCCAAATTCAGAAGCAATGAAGGTAAAGTGGAATATGCCAGGCCCCTTCTGAGCTGTTTATAACCTCTGACTGATATGCAGATTAAGACCAGGGCCTCTGCAGTGGCAGAATTGATGACACAGGAGGGAGCTAGAAGTGACTATGCTGCAACAGCACCTTCACTGTCAGTCTTCCCCTATTCAGCTACACACACTCATCTCTTCTGGCTCACCACATTACTGTGGAGGCTTCTCTTTTTTTAAACCACTTTCAGGATCCATGCATCAGTTCTAAATGGTGACTTGGGCCTGATAGGTCAGCTGTTTTATAAATTTAGGAAATGGTACAATGGAACCTGTTCTGTATTCATTGCTGTAGCTCATGCTACCTTTGTGTTCATTTTCAGCCTAGAATGATCTGGCTGTTTCCAAATCATTATTTCAGCCTGGGAGTCACACTTGTCCTAGAAAGCTTTTATAGCTTATTTTCTCTGGCTTTGTGGAATGATATGTGCAGCCTCACAACTCATCACTGGTTCACCACAACTGGAGGCATCTCAGTGAGTCACATCAACAAGTCTCACACGGGGTAGACCACAAGCTTGGGCTGGTATGACAATGTACCCAGACAGACAGCAAAGCAAGAAAAAGAAAATACCTTGTTATTCTGCAGAGTGCATTGCCATAAGGGTTACAGAGACGCAGATGTCAAAACCAGAATGAGCAAGCCAAGTCTTGTGGTTTCTTCATCATCACTCACAAGCAAGAAGAAATTTAGTCTGTAATGGGCAAGACTGTCCAACAGTTGTCTCTTTGGGAGTTTCTGCAAATTCCACTGAAATTCCTAAATTCCTACCCTGATAGAGCATAATCCAGTGATGAATGAACTGCTGCACAGGACCAAGCATGGTTTCTTCATTTCTACACATGCATCTAAATCTTAACAAAGCATGTTCCCAACATCTGCTCTCTTCAAAAAATCAACACAGAAATACTATAAATCTTGGTTCCTTCTGAGACTGAGATTTGCTGTACTTTTTGTTCAAGCAGGACTGGAATTACTATATTACAAAAATAGCTTTATTGTGATTGAGAACAAACTGAAGAGCTCTTGAAGTATCAAATACATACACATTGCAGAGCTCTAGTTCCTTTAGTGCCTTATTTTTGAAATGTCTTGTGGATGCCTCTAATTTTCTGAAAGCAGACTTAAGATACCTGAAAAGAACTGCTTGAAAACAAATGGAGAGTTTGCTACCACCAACAGTAGTTAATGCAAGACTTAGGCAGTGACAAACTCTGGAAAGCAAATCAATTGTTGAAATTCAGGCAAACTAAGCAGAAACAAAATATGTAAAGCCTATTCCCTAAAACCTGGTTTACATCCACTTTTGCTTCCAAGTCCCTGTGTATTAAGCAAGTCATAAAAACATGCTGGGAAGCTGTTTGAATTCCTCTGATGAGGAGTGCCAAAAGCTTTCTCCAAGCTCAGAACTAGAGCTAGTTAGAAAACAGGAAATGTTTTGCATAACATTTTTTCAAGCTAGGGAGCTGAACGTTATCCATTTTTAAGACAAACATGAAACAAAGGGGTTTTACCTATAAGGCAAGCTAATGTTATGTACAGGAATCTACCTTTAGAGTCAGGCCAAGAAAACAAAGCTCACTATTGACTACACCTAGTTTCAGATAAAATAATTTTTTTAGTCTACCCTAGTTCTATCCCTTGCTAATGGACTTTTTTTTTAATGGGTCTCCAAGTAGTCAAATGCACGAGATTTGTCCTCTATTGTCACCTAAAGAAAGTTGAAATGGCAAAAAGCCAGGGCTTGCAAACCTCCCCTATGGGGCTTTCTTTGCTCAGCAGCTCTGCCATCTTTACAGACTCTCCAGTTCTCCCAGTTTCCTAATTTCACATTACAGATATGTTACAGAAGGAATAATGTTACCAAAAACTTTATTAAACTAAATACAACATATGGTGCTCATTTTCTGGCAACCAGTCCCACTAAGGATAAGGAGAAATTCTAGCCCCAAAACTGTCTTGTCAGCAAGCACAATGACAAGGGAATACTGCAAATACCTCACTGGAAGCAAGAGCCTTGCTTAGTTCACAACAGCCTTATAACTGCTTTAGAGCTATTCTGCCAAATACATGGAAGAAAAGCAGTGTTAGACGTGAAAGCAAAAATGGACCATCTTCAGCAAATAAAGCTAGAAAGTGCCAATCAAATGTATCCAGTCACATTTTTAGCTTTGTAATTTAGAGTTCTTTTTGCACAACTGACACAGAAGTGTTCTGAGATGAACCCTCAGTTATTTGAAAATACAGAAAAACAAAATGCCTGCTCCCAAGACTCTCTGTGAAGAGAAATATTAGCCATCCAATCTTGAAAATGGCTTTTGTTTTGTATTGGAATCCTTTAGCTGAAGTCTGAAGGTGCAACATGCAAAACAAAAAGTAAGAAAAAAAATGCTAACAGCTGAAATCAACCACCCAATGGGCTGGGCTTAACTGTACAGGAAAAGATCCAAGTACTGATTATGTAAATAAGTGCTGAGTAAATAAAAAACCAGGTCCCCAATTCAAATAATCTAGGTTTGAAATTATGTAAAAGGGCACAGAAAAAAAAACCGCTTTCATCCTCTAACAATGAAGTTCAGTAACAATATGCATTGGTTTTAAATTGAGGAAAGTACATAACAAGGTAAAACTTTGAGTGGTGCATACTGTCTCTACACACTGAAATGTCTGTATAAATAAATATATTTCAGTATTCATAGGACCCTGAGCAGTTCATAAGTCAGAAGCTTTTCTACCAAATGTGAAGTCATGATAAAAACTCTAAATCTGTCTAAGATGTGATAGTCCATCAGCACAGAAACAGGAAAAAAGATACCAATTTACATGTTCAGAACCTGTGCTTGTCCTCTGTACATTGTGTTTCCCATAAATGTAATTTTTTTTTAAATAATCACATTTGAGCACAGAGTGTACTTTGAGCATAGTTTGCAAAAAGATGACAGGGATGGCCTTATCTTGTAAAGCAAAATAGGGAAAAAAGGAAGAGCTAGCACATATTTATCATCATATGGGCTTGGGAAATATTCATTACAAGACAAGAATTCAACCCTATAAACAGAGAAAAATAACTGTGACAAGGGGAGCTGGACTGCTTCAGTCAGGAACAAAAGAGAAATACTGATGCTGCAAATTAGAATCATAAATTCACAGTGAGATTTTACCGACAGATAAAATATTTTACTTAGCTTAATATTATGCAAATACTAAAATCCAAAGTGATGGAACAGTTTCAGGTACAAAAAGTTGTATTTTTTCATTTTCCCTGGATGCCTGACCTGTTTTGCCTCACACTGGAACAAGTTCACAGGGTAAATATGAGATACTTTAGCTGGTAAGTGGCTTTGGTGTTCTTTCACCTGTTATATTCAAATGTCTATTGCTGCTCTTGGTCACAATAGTAAAGCAGAGACAAATGCAGCCCATTCAAGGTATAATAAATGAGGAAGAATACCTTCAGCAAAGTTCAAATTTCCAATATCTAGTCTTTCATGACTACAAATTGAAAAAATTAAAGTATTTAGTATTGTATGAGCTATGTATTGACACTTGGAATTGTGGATATGTTATGATATCAAAGAAAATATTGTCTGACAAGCACACAGAAAGGAGAAATAAATTAGTTCTAAAAAAATAAAAAAGGCAAAATAAAATTCCCATTGACTTCACCAGTCAAGATTAGGATTATAGTACATCTTGCAGCTCTCTGTTTAAGGAAGATCAAAAAAAAGACTTGTTCAACCCTACTGTTCTTCCCTGGCCACAGTCACCCAACCACTCTCTTCCTCTTCCAATCACACCCTTTTTCTGAGCCAGAACTCCTCAGTCTTTCCCAAGCTGCTGCAGGTGACACACAGGACACATGATAATTATGGAATGTAATGATAATCATGGAATGTATATGTGGGTTCTTCCTTGCCATAAAACTACAACAGTGAGAAAGTCAGACTAAGCCAAAGAGAGATCCCATATAAAATACTCCTGCATATAGTAAGAAAAAAAACCCATTTTATTATAACTAAAGAGCACAGCAGCTCCCATAAAATGTGTATGCACTAATTAAGGTTAGCTCTCCTAAGATTTCCTGAGATGTATCTAAAAACACAACTATAGCTTTTCAAGTTATAAAGTGTTTAGATGTAACTGAGAGAGGCAAATCACATTCTGCCTTCTTAAGGTGTGGAGGGGATGCTTGATTATTTGCATAACTCTGGCATACTTTTCTTGAACTATGAAAGGATAAAACTTTCCCTCTTCCTTTTAAGTCTTTTTTCTAAAATAGCATCTTAAAGTTTCTGCATGTCCCTTCCTCCCTCTGCTTTTTAAAAGAATATAAGTATCCTAGGATTGCTGAGTTCAGAGCATGTGAATTATAGAGATCTTTAAGTCTTCACAGCAGCAGTTTTTCAAGCACTGTTCTTAAATCATAAGTGATAGAATAAAAAAAAAAAAGAGCTCTGGGAAGAAAGTGTATTTGATGCTGCAAGACATTTCAGGAAAGTACTTAAGAATCCTCTTAATTAATAGGGATTATTCATTTCTGCAAAAGGAATGCCTAAACACTTAACTGGACTAGGCTGGAATCCTGGAACTCTGTAACCATGACATCTTCCATTCCTGAACATCCACCTCTTGGAGGAAATGCTGTTGCAACGCTGTATCAGAACACAGCATGGACAGATTTTTTTTTTTATGAGAAAAACTGAAATAAAACAGTTTTCAATTTCTCACACACAGAAACACCAGTGTGGTGGCAGATAAGCTTGCCAAGCCTTTGCCCTGGAGGGATGTCACTTGGATGGGCTGTGATAGCTTACCCCAACCCTCCCCTGGAGAGATGCCCCTTAGATGGGGCTGTCCTCCTTGACATGATGAAGGCTTCAGCTATCTCACCAAACCTTGGTGCCCCATGTTGATTCTTTGTAACCCATTGGTTTTTTTCCCTTGGCACCACCCTTGCTTTCCCGCATAAAACCCCAGCTTTAGCCCAGTTCAGGAGGGAGCTGTCGTTCCTGGCACCCTTCCCAGAGCTGCGGGACAATAAGGCTGCCTCTGCGGAAGCGCCACGCGGTGCTCCTGCCTCTCTGTCTCTGAGTCAGCCTGGGAGAACCTGGCAAAGCAGAGCTGAAATCACGGAGCTGCATTTCGCTGGGCTGATCACATGCAGCCAACAGGCTGCACCTTGTTGAGGTGACCTGGTGGCCTGAGTCCCCTGGAAAGCTGTCTCTTGGGAGACCTCTCTCTGGGAAGGTCGTGGAATTCTGGGTAGGAACAACAGACCCCCCCTGGCTACCACACAGTACCAAAATCCATCCAGCCACTGGGCCAAACAGTGCTTGTGCCCAGCTGTTAAGTCCATTCTGTTGTGATGCCAGGGAGGACAAGGGACACTAGGACCTCCTCATGCCTCCAGGTTTCTTCTTTGGTGGGCAACAAATTGTTAGCAGGGTTTGTGCCTTTTTGTAGCATTCTGGAGCTGAAAGAGATTAGCGTCTCTGTCCTGCTCCACCTCTGCAGGTCATTAGGGTTTGTTCCCAGTTCATCACCAATCCTGTGAGACTGCAGATGGATGTGCTGGGGCTTTAATGGGCTGCTACTGCTGCTACACGTGGGTTTGTGGAGCCTTTCCTGGTACATTTCCCTTCTGGAAGCATTGCCATTTGAACCTGAGCCTTTCCAGTTCGCCACACTGCCTCCAACTTGGGTTTCTGATGCAATGAAGAACAAATGCTACCCTCACAACTATTAGTTCTTTACCCAGCTGAATGCACAACACTGCTAAAAAGGGGAAGGGTGAGGTACAGAGAGGAAAGGGAGGGAGAATATCCAGACTAACCTCAGTATCCAGCTACAAATCTGAGAAAGACCTGAATGGCAAGCATGAAGGGTGGAAGATGCTGTAGCTGGCAGTGAACACCTGCTACTTTGCCGCTAGGGTGCTGGAGACATTTTGCCACACTACCACAGCTACAGCAACAGGGAGCCCACTCTAATCTACATAAACCTCACTTACCTCAATCATTTTTCTTTACCTGACCATTGTTTTAGGAATAAGACACTGTTTTTCTTATCAAATAGAAGGAAGGAGCTTATCTCCCATAAGAATACATTGATAAGCTTGAATACCCTGAATTTGCACAAGAGAAAAATATTCAAAGCATACAAATATGACCAAAAGCAACAGAAAGGGTAGTCTTGTAGCCTCAAAGATTTGTATCTCACTCTGTTGGACCTCAGCCTCTCTCCTTCCTGTTTCCCTAAGTGCCAAGATTTTAGCTTTAGCACTTCATTTCTAGCTTGTGAGGGAGGATATGTGGAATGGGCTTCTCTCCTCATACAACAAATACAGAAGAAAATAAGGGGTTTTTTACTGCTTGCTTTTCCTTTGTCCCATAAATGCAGAATGACATATGTTGGCCTGTTATCATCAACAGTCCAAATCCCAGGGGTCTTGGGAGTAACTTGAGGAACATTAGCACTGAGAATAGGTCAGAGGGGCTTCCTGAAGTACAGGTTCATAGAGAGCCAGCTGTTCTGTGTGAATCTACATTTAGCCTTTTTGCTCGACTTATGATCTCACATTCTGGGAGCCAATACATAATAAACCAAAGCAGCTGGAGAAAGCTCTTCCTGGATTATGCCCAAGTAGAGCAGTTGCATGAAGGATTTCAGCAGCTTCCAAGGAAGAAATTCAAAGACATCAAGGCATGTGACAACTCTGGCAGACTGCTACAGTCTCCTTGGTGGAAAATTATGTTGAATATGAACTGTTGGAAAAAGTGTCTCTCTCTTACCCACAAAGGAAGTCTGCAGCATCATTGAATAAAGGAAGCCAGATCTTCTGCAGATGCAAATTAAAAGTAGCTTCACTGGAATGCATGTATTTGTGCTAATTTATAGCAGTTGAAGGCCTGAATAGCCATCTCAGCAATGTTCTTGGGGAAGAAACAGAGACAGGATTTTAAAAGCAACCTTCATCTTCATCGTGTTTTAATAACTAATTTCTTCTGTTGCCTTTTCCAGCCTAGAAATAAAATTCAACATAATTTTAGTATGGGGGATAATATAAAAGTGGACCTTTATTTAAGGCTTTCAGGGGCATTGATGGAAAGATGTCCACAAAAGCTCAGCCACATGGGGTGAAAACAGTTTTTTTTATGTTTAGCAAATGAACATAATTGACAAAAAAGCACAAATCAGTAGGATCAAGTGATGATGCAATTCCCCCTCAGATCAAGCCCCTTCTCTGAAGTCTCCCCCTTGGTATTAGTTGTACTTTGTCCACGTGAATGTATCTTGAAGAGCTGCTCTCAACCTTGGTAGCCAGGAATAACGAAGATACCATAGGGTCCTTGTATCCTGGGGCTTGGAGTTCTGGAATTTGTTTTATCTTTGTGCTTAGGGAAAGAACATGGAAAATTATTGGGAAAATTAGCCATTAATTCAATATATGCTACAAATCAAGCTACAAATATATGTGTGAAGAATACAGAGAACATATTAAAGATAAAAAGGCAAAAACCAAAAGAGTATCACTTTTCCCAATATTCCCAAGGCAACCATAACCCTGGGTTGCATTTCCAGTGGTGTCTCGGCTTCAAGTATGACAAGAAGTTGCTACCAGCCCTGACAAAAATTAAAATACATACATTTTAATTTATACATAAGTGTATGTATGAATGCACATGAATTCCTCCTTACTGATCAGGAACAGAATTTCCTGGAATACGGATCCATCATCTGTCCTCCACTGAAACTACCTGCTCTTTCCTAGAGCTCTATCTCCTCTGGCAAGAATCATAGATTGCACAATGGCTTGGGTTGGAAGACTTAAAGATCATCCAGTTCCAACCTCCTGCCATGGGCAGGGACATCTACTGGACCTCGTTGCTGAGAGCCCCATCCAGCCTGGCCTTGAACACTTCCAGGGATGGGGCATCCACAACTTCTCAGAGCAACCTGTGCCAGTGCCTCGCCACTCTGACAGTAAAGGATTGCATATTTAACCTAAATTTTTCCTTTTTCAGTTTGGAGCCATTACTCCTTGTCCTGTCACTACAGTTTCTGATGAAGAATCCCTCCATGGCTTCTTTGTTGTCCCCCTTCAGATACTGGAAGGAAGGAGTGGCCTTCATTGGTAGAGCACCCTTGACTCAATCCAGTGCAAATAATTTATCTGTACTGACAGTAAGAAGAAATTTTATCTCTTAATGCAGATTTTATTTCTAGGACATGGATCCAAAAATTGCAGGGAGATAAAATAAGCCACGATCATTTTCCTCTGCCTGTACTTCAATGGCTGCTAATGGTCCATAGCAGCATTCTTTCACAGAGGAGGCTCCTCCTCAATGCCAGCTCCACTATGGCCCATGGCCCTGCTTTCCTCCCTCTCCCCACCCCTACCACCAATTCCAGCACATGCCAAAGTACAATGTGCCTCTTCTCCTGGGAGACACTCCACCCTCTACAAGTCACTCCCTCTATTATGGTTCAGGGTCAAAATCATTTTCATTTTTTCAGCCTGGTGGGCTTTTCCCTTTGCACCTATTTCTAAGCTAAACCATAACCACTGGAATAGAAATCACTTTCTTTAAACCAAATGCCATATACCTACAAGACACAGTATTCTTACAGAAAACTGTGTGTGGAACAGAAACACCATCAGGCTTAGAAATTATGAGCAAGCTCTTAAAATGCAAATCCAAAAGCCATTTTTGTATTACCTGCAGAGCAAACAAAATATAATTCAGACTTCAATTGGTCATAACTAAAAAAAGACAAATGTAGCTCACTATTGTACAATTTTGGTTCAGTTATGCAATAATATTCTACATGTGTTTCGACTCCCAATGATACAACTATATAAACCTACTAAAAGGTTATTTCTATTAAATAAACAATCCTATAATTAGGCTTACTTTTCCAAATTCCGTTAATCTAAGAGGATGTTTTAATAACTTGGGACTAAGACTACATATCTATCCTGCCTAGTCATGTCATCATCCTCAGAAAATAACTATAACCACTAGTACTATTCTTTTCCTAAAGGTGTTCACACACTATTTTATATGCCTTAAATAGTTACTGAATAAACTCAAAGTGGCAGTGAGTTATTTGCTGTATCTATGCACAATCAACTCCCTTCACCAGCAAGCTTCAACTTGAGTTTTAAAGAAAACCCAAGGTCACAGGCAGAACCTGGCTACTTTCTTGTGGGTTTTTTTGGTTTGGTTTTTTCTTTCCCACATCCAGAGAAAACCCTCTTAATAGGAAATTTTGCAACAGTGTTGCTTGCTTTGATGCCCAAAAGAATTTAAGAGGTTAAAGAGCTCAAACACCTTTACTTTGTGCTTGAAAGTTGTGAAGGTTTCTTTCAGAAAGTGCCATCAATTCAATGAGAACTATATGCCAGGTTTTTGCATTTGCCATTTGGGATGGCAAGAGGCCTTCTACTCCCTTTTAAGCTTATTATACTTTTAAACATACCAGTCAGGTGGAGTACTGCAATATTTTGACCCAGATTTTACAATGTCAATTCAGAGCTTACAAATGTGAGCAATCAGCAGTGAACTTGCTATTTTTAAGAGGGAGAAAGTAGAAGTGAATTGTTTCTCCTCTCACAGAAATAATGAAATAATGTGCAGAAGTTCCCAAGAGCTTGGAATAACTTGGAAAAGACTCAGAAGATATTTTTCCTCCTCTGATTCTGGGAAAAAATAATTTCCAACTCTGGAGGTTGTGAGTCCCAGCAAGTACCTTGAGCACTACAATCTAGGCCTTTGCAGCTACCTCAGTGCATTTAAATCTTCACTCCACAGTCATAACTTCACTATAATTCTTGTAGCAAGGCTGCTACAAGAGAGGTTCTTCTTCTCTCACAAAGAGGTGACCACAAGGCAGAACTCTGTTTTTATTCACTTCCAAGAATTAGTCTAAAATTTGACTTTCAGTTTATTCTTCTTTGAAAGTGGCCTAAAACAAGAGCCAGACCTTTAGCTCAAAATGGGCTCATAGACATCAGTACCTACCCTTCATGACTTGATAAAAAGTACCATTTTCATAGAAAAAGAAGGAATACAAGATCACAAGCAGTAACCACATTATTTTAAGCTTCTGCTGGATTACAGTTTATGGGTATGTCCATGATCTCACAGCACAATTTTTTGTGGCTGTGAAGAGCAGTTTATTTGGAAGAGAAGTTCAATAGAATATAACTTTTCTTGAAAAATTGTGTCCCATAAGCGTTATTTTGTAGTAGTTTATCCACTAAAATAAGAATTTATGGCAATTTAATTCTCTGAGTTAAAGAGAAAAATGTAGATGATGCTGCAAAGGTAACTAGGGTACCAAGAAGCAGATGGCTTTAATTACCTATTTACAGGATTGTTTATATTGGGAATTTGAAAGAGACACACAGTTTAGAAACAATACTCATTGTGGGAATACTCTGTACATTTTAATTAAGCTGGATTTTAAATGGGAATAAAATGAGATTATTGAAAGCTATCCAAACTCAAATTGAAACTTCAAAATCATGTGTGATTGCACACAAACATTTTGTAATATCAGATGTGGACCAAGATGCACAAATCCATACATGCCAAGACTCGTCCTCATTTTTGCTACTCTTGCTTCCTGCTGCACCAGTCCTGCCAAGAGGCCAGGCTATGTGAGGCAGCATCAGTGCACAGAAGAGACAAGTTCACATTTGTTTCTGGAACTCAGTAGAGTTGTCTGAGGTTAATTTAAACTCTCATGCTGGACTTCAGTGATCTGAGCCTGATCCTCCTTTCCCTGAACATCTTTGCACAGTGCCAGAATCTGAAGCAGCAAAGCACCACCAGCCTTGACTGAGTGAGCACCTTCTGACCTGGCCCAGCCCTAACTTGGGATGAAATCACATTGAGCTCATCTAGAAGCTCACATTGCTGCCAGTGTTGGAGGATAAGGTTCCAATCAAAGTGTTACTGGGCTCTCTCACCCACTCCCAGATATTGTCCATCTCCCCTCAGTAGGCTGTCCGACCCCTTCAAGGTGTGAATCACTGATCAGACAAAAATCTAACTCAGCCAAAAGAAAAAGGGTTTTTGCAGAGTAGCAAGCTCTCATGAGCCTCAGAGAGAGGCAGCAGTGGGAGAGGGCAGGACTGCAGGACCCTGTGCACCCGTGCCTCCCTGCAGCAGGAGAAAGCAAAGCTGTTGCACAGGAAATCAGTGTGACAGCAAAACTTGCAAAACAGTTTGAGCAACAAGGCCCTTTAGGGCTGCCCAGTGTCTTGTTTAAAGTATGTTTTCCTTCAGATCTTCTGTCCCACCCATTCCTCACCAGGTGGTTTAATGATGCAAATGTGGGCACACAGACAACAGCAACCAAGTTGGCAACAGCTAAACAAAACAGCTTGAGACTGCCCAATTTTTGCACATCCCAGGAAATAGGTATTCATTTAGAGTACTTCAACCCACACCACCTCTCAAGGTGGTTAATCGATGCCAGGCATTATCTACAACTCAGGGCCACAATGAGCACTTTTTTATAATCAAGATCAAACATAAGTAGTGAGCAAATTATGTCTGCAAAGAAAATATGCTTAAGGAAGGGCTGTTCAACTTCAGTGACTCAGTACAAACAAACCTGTGGGCAAACAATTACGGTGCACTCTCTACGAATGAACAGAATAACCAAGTCAAGACAAAATTCAAATGTATGGCAGAATGTCTGAGGTGCTCCTAGGTTGGAACAAGAGAAGATAATTCTGCATATGAGATGGAACAAGAGCAGCAGAAGCTCTACCTCTTTGCATTTCCTGGAAAAGCTGAAAATATTTATGACTCCACAGAGAAAAAAACCTGAGCCAAGATATTTTATTAGAAAGAGAAGAGGTCACCAGGAATTTCCCTGACAGTTTGTGGTATAACAACGTGCCCTCCACATATTCTGCCTGATATGAAAATTCCATCAGTCCTCAGAACAGTGGTGCACCACCAGAAGGGCATGGTAACAGTACTTTAGGACTTCACAAATCTGAGTTGAAAAATCCCTCTCTTCAAGCTGCTATATATTCTGGAAGCCATTACATTAAATTTCAGTTACTTCTGGCTGCTGTCTCAGCAGTATAAATCTGAACTTGGTAACCATGAGTATTTCTCCCCTTACAAACTCTTTGGAGAGTTGTATCTCTTCTCTGGGATGGGGTAAAGACCATGGTAGTGAGACCACATCTATTTCCTAAATGTGTACACTGTGAGGATCTATTCATAGGTGAGGCTATTACAACAACATGGATTGGAGATCACCTGCAAAATCTTCCCAAATTAGGAGATTTTAATCTCATACATAAGCAATCAAGCAAAATTAAAAGGGAAAAATAAGACTAACAGATATTTGAAGCTTAGCTTGGTATTTTTTCCCTTGCCAATAAAAGGGATACAGCAACAAGGGAATTGAAGTTTTTGATTTGTCCTGTAAAGTTTAAATGATCCAACTGCCTCATATTAATATGAAGGACTGCAAAGGTGCAAAGCCTCCAACTGAGTCCATTCTACATTGTTAAAAACAGGTTATAATTACATGGAAAACTATGGAACTGCAACAGCCTGTGCCAGCTGGAGGCCCATTCCATATGAAAAAATCCTGGCCAAAAGATGAAAGTGGCAGAATTTCCACTGCATACAACAGGACTGGATGCTGTCACTGACAGTCTTGTCTATTTTTTCATCAGTGACCAGTTTCCAAGGCTTATCTTTATCACACTTTCTATATTCCAGGTACAGGTTTACTGTCCCATTTTATTTATAAACATTGGCTTTCTATCTTTTTTTGAATATTTTATTCCCCCTGCCAAAACCATTTTTTGTCATACTGACTGCAGCCTTCTGGACTATCCTAATCCTTAGGACTGAGACACAGAACTACTAAAATTGTCTAGCACAGCCAACACTGGGCTTAAAATAGTTTCCCATGCTTTTATTCTATTTTTACTGGCTAGGGTAGGATTTAATCCTTCAGTTATAAGGTTGTGCCTTAGATTTCAGCTTTAAATGTGTTAGAGACTTTTAAATATCTGTTTTACTACCTGTATTTTCTGATGTATGTTAGATAACTTCAAACCAATACAAAATTAGGAGACACGAGTTAGACTTCAGCAAGCAGAAATACCACACAACTTGTCTTTTCCAGAAGAGTGCCTTACACTGAAAGTCTGATAATCTTTATGTCAGTGCATGGTTATCCCTGGAGGACTTCCATGTTTATAATGCATGGTCACCATTCCTCTCCACTGTGGTTTATTCTTTTATTTTTTTCCCACAAACCAGCTGCCCACTTTATGCATCTAGACCTTATGTACCACCTTATTGCATCCAGCTTATGCTACTAGAAAAACCAAAATAATTATAGTTATTAAAAATATCCATATAATTGCTCAAAAGTTTGCTCTAGTTTCTGTTGGCTTTCTGTTCAGCTATGGCAATGGGTGAGTAAACAATTTAAGGGTTTTCTGGAGGATAGAGCTACCAAAGGCTACAGACAGTGACAGAAGTTATGCCACTCAAGTCCCTTACTTGTATTTAAAGGTGCAGGCTCATTCTTTCTCAATGTCCAGAAACTGTGTTTGTTTCTTGTCTTTTGGTTACCAAGCAGTAGCAATTTTGAATAATGTTATGGAGTTTGTAATTGAATTTTAGTGTTTAAATTTTTCCCCTGGACATTCTTAAAAGCTTTTCAAAGCAAACACAGGATGAAATCCTGGCAATACCTGAGACCAGGATTGCATGTTTTAAATGCAGGAACAGACTAGATATACACAAAATTTATAAAAACTGATACAACATATTCAAAAACAGCACCTGCATTCTGCGACTGGCATATTACTGGGATGGTGGGAGTGTTTTGTACAGAAGGCCTTGCAGAAGAGGATCTGGACATAAATTACAAGAAACTGAAATAAGAATTTGGAGACCTGCTCAAGGGTTTCTTACAATTCTGCAGCAGCAGGCAGGGGGAAATAGGAGGTGTCAAATCCACCAGAGCAGCAGCCTGGTCTATCCTTCTCCTTCAGTGGCTGTTTGGCCCCTTCCCACAGTCCCCACAAATGAACAGAAATTCAACTTTTCAGGCTTCAGACAACAAAAGGGCATTTTCTCTGTGCCACAGACCACCCAAGTCCCAAGGGCTGGGAAGCCAAACATCTGGCCATTGTTCCCCAGGGGCTGGGAAGCCAAACATCTGGCCATTGTTCCCCACCTCTCTAACAGTATTCACCGCTAAAATGGTACAGAGGAGGCTCATTTGCCTCTATCGTGGATTTCAGGATGAGAAATTGTGTTCCAATTGGATATCACATCTGCCCTTTGACTAAAGGGCCTTTGATTAAATTTCTGCTGTAGAGAGGGCAAGGGTAAAGTTTGAGTCTGTATCTCATGGCTGGGAGAACAGCCCTGATAATAAGAACTTTGGTCTTCTGCTCTTGGCTCTGCACTTGGCTCACAAAGTTAGAAAGCTCAGGTTTGAGACAGTCTGACATTTTGACCTGTAACAAGAGGCAAGGTTGGTTATTCTGAGCCCTACACACATTAACATCCTTTTTTTGAGAGAGTTGTCCTTAACCAACTTAGTTTTCAGTTCCTCCTCAAAGCTGGTCAGGTAATGCCAGCACCTATCAGAAAGATAGTGATGCAAGAGTGGCTTAATTAAGTTTTTATAAATTCATTTGAGATGTCAGAAGAACTACTTAAATATCAAAAGTTTAGTATGAGCTTCTTCTAGCCTATTAGAAATGGAAAAGTAATTTTCTCTAGATTTGAGGAATCCTCTAGAAGTGATCCATGACTGAAATGATGAGACATCAGTGATATCTACACAAGTAATATGCAGGCAAACAATCCTACAGTTTTCATTAAATATTTATTAAGGTTTTATTAATTTATAAGTACATACTTATTAGGAAAACTCCTACATTTCTAACATTTGACAAGCACTGCCTCTAGCATAACACTGTAACTGAGACCTATGATCAAAGATATCTGCCTTAAACATAATGGATCCTAATAATAAAGTTAACGATTAGAAACAATGCCAGTTATTGAAAAAGACTTTTAAATTAGTTGCTTGAATATCAAAAAGTTGCTGCCATATAGCACATGCCCTTTTTCTGCAGCTACTTCCCATCTACAAAAAAAGCAGGGCTGTTTCTGCCAGAGAAGCTAAGAAGATTTTTGTTTTATCACTGTGTGGACCCTTTTTGACATATTTTTGGAATGAAAATTGTCTCCTACATCAAATTCTTTCCTGTGAAAAAATGTCTTTTTCAAGGTCAAGGGATGGAGGGAGAGGTGTTTGTTCAGTTATAGGGACACTTGATTTTCTTCTTGTGTGTTTTCCATTTTCTTTTTGTAATTGAAAGAGAAGAAGGAGGACTTCAAGAAAACTTTTTAAAAACACATTTGCATAAAAATGCAGAGCCCTTTTTTTTAATTATTAAAATGAGAATAATTTAATCATTTCAGAAAAACTGACAAGAATACTTGCTGTCTTATTTGAAAGTTCCAATAGTGCTCCAATGCTGGGTTACAGCTTAAACTGTGGGGCAGTTATAACTTGTAGGAAGCACTCAAATATAGCTGCAAGTTTCCATTTGTAGTAATGTAAACTTACCAGATTATGGAAGAGCAAAACTACTCATAGAACACAGATCAACTTCTAAAATACAGCTAATTTCTCTACTTACTAGAAGCAAATAAAAAGCTGATGCTGACATTTGTGTGCTTTGGAAACATAAAATATTGTATACAACTAATGCCAAGTATAATCTTGACAATATTTGTTAGTTGAAAATGAAAGAATAACTTTTATTTTTTTCTATGATTCTTTGTGAATCTTCTTTCTTGTTTCAGGTTAACAGATTGCTTGTTTAAAAACATAGATTTGAGGTAAAGAAAAAACACCCTTCATTTCAACCTTAAAAAAATATATGTAAAACATGGCCTCATGCAGAACTTTCTTCACAGTAGACCAGTAATAGGGACACACTTGGCATATGCTTTATAAGCATATATATAAAGATCCATTTATTTTACTACCTCTAAAAAATCTGATGTTCCCAGACTAATGCACCCATAACCATCCTCCCTAGAAAATGAGGCTCTAATAGTTTTATTAATAAACTGAATCTGGAACTGTGGCTTCCATATTCTCTCTCTTTCCCAGTTCTCAAAGTTCAGAAAAATAATAATGATTTGTAAAATTAAGTTGTTTAAAGCAACTTTAAAAAACAAAAAAGTACCTTACTTGCTTCTTCATTACTTTTAATAAATGCAAAATGAAGTTTCTAACAACACATTTTTAAACCATGTAATAATCAATACTGCAATGCTGTCAGAAGCCACTGGCAACTCAGGTGCACTGACTTCAAGGTGCCTACATGGAGACACCCCCAGGAACTTGGCTTTAATAATGAGGATGTATTTAATCATTTTTCCCCATTGAAAATCTTGGCCCAGACTTCTCTTAAGTGTCAGTGCAATAGAAGTTGTGCCCTGATTTCTGCCTGAGAAAAGATCCCTTTATTCTCCTGTGCAAGCAGGGACTCCATTTCCCTGCTGCTGGAACACACCTTCATCTCCTTCCATCCATAATTAAAGCTGACTTATCTTATGTGGGCCATTCATCTCTTATTTAACAAGAGCAACCTACAAAAATAGCTTAGAGGTTTACAGGAAGGAAGCAGTTAAATGATAAAAATGTGAAAAGTTATGCAGCAAGCTGTGTACAATTAACTAGAATTCAAATATACACCTTGTTCCAATCCAAGCCATTTATGAGATAAAAATAGTCTGCTAGAAGAATGTCATGATTAATGAGGTGAGACTCCAGCTAATTACTGTTTCCTCCAGAAGTAATTAGGTTGGCATTGCTAATCAAGATGAATGAACACTCCGACCCGCTTTTTTAAATGTAAAACTATGAGCTGCAGCAGCAATAACATCATTTAGTTCAGGCAATGCAGTCTTCATTAGGCTTGTAGTTTGATTAAATTCTTTTGTTATACCAGGCTTTCCACACATGAACACATGAATGCTGTGATGTTCAAAGAGTTTGTCACCCTTAATTAAAGACTGAAAAGGCTTGTTCAATTCACGGGGCAGTACACAGGACAGATCTAAATTGATAGCTTTTAAGTGGAGGATAACTGAGGGAGTCATAAGGTTTCCCATCTGCAGGAGGATCCCTTCTCCTTCCACAGTTTCCTGTCATAGCAGCTGGAAAATTAGTATTAGATATTTTTGTATTGATTCCATTAGGCAGCACTCATTTCATCAGAGCACTTTTTCATACACAGCTATACAGCTTTACTTTTACAGAGTGAATCCATTATAAGTTAAGAGAAAGAAAGCTGTAAGAAGTAAATGCGAAATATCAGATAATTTACTGCACTATGTCTGACTGTGACCCTTTTGCTGAAGCCCAGAACAGGCTCATGTCCCATCATCCCAGCAGTTTCTATCATGACTACATCATTTCACTTTGGGAAGGAGCTTGAGAAAGTGACATCTGAATGATGTAGAGCTACAACATGTTATAATGGAGTTAACACATAGTAGTTTCCTTTTTTACCTCTTACTAGTAGACAAAGCACTCCCTTGTAAGCAGGATTGATTTCAGCTAAACATTAGGTCCAAATTTTCACCTAAGAATTTTAATTTAAAGCATAAATGAGACAGGGTAAGAAAGGGGCCATCACACTAAACTAACTTATTGGATGTATTTTCTGTTTGCAAGGAGCACAGCAGCTGAGCAGAGGGGCCTCGGGACCAGGCAATGGGGCAGAAGGAGGGAGAGGGGATGGTGGCACAGGAGACCTGGCCTGTTCCATGGCAGCAGGGGCAGGTTTCCTCCCTTAACACAGGCTAAGTCACTATAAATGTGGCAACACAAAGACCTGCCTGAGCTTTCTGTCACACACATTCCACTGAACACAGGCTCACACAGGCGATGGGATGAGACCGGGTTCCAAAGCTCCTGAGTTAAACCTTTCTCCATGACATTCCAGCACCTGACCTGAGCAACCTCAGACTTATCAACACTTTGCTAAGCTCATGTGCCTCAGGTGAAAGGCAAACTCACACCTGAATACAGCACACAGGCACAAAGGGTGCCATTTTCCTCCCTCAGTGAAGCTTCACTCAGCCACAGCCCACAGCAGACACAACACTACCTCAGCAGGCAGAAGTTGCTTGCAGCTTCTCACACCTTCATGACAACACTCAGTAGGACCAGGATAGCCCCTCATGAGCCACACCATAATGGACAGGCAGACAGCAGTTCCCTGAGAGAGCCCAGGCTTGTGCACATCCCCCATACCCTGCTGGGGGAGGACTGCATGGCCTCTTCTTTCTTTCCAGCTTGGAGATCCTGAACAATTTAATACAAATCCTTACCTAGACAGGTAAGGTGCCTCTCTCCTTCCTCTGCCATCTGGTTGATGTTTCTGCTCACTAGATTGTAAAATCCTATTTTTAACCTCTTCTGCCTAATGGTACTGAAGTGCCAGCTGCTGATTGAGGCACGTCTGCCTCCCGCTGCTGCTCCTTCCCTTCACTTGGACCAGGCTGGGCCAGTCCAGCCAGTCCATGGCTACTCCTGGGAGCAGGACAACAGCCTGGCCTTCACATGTACTAACAACCACCTCAAGCAGCCATGCCACAGGGGCTTTCTAGAGAGAGTGTCAGGGAGAGCTAATTTAGGGGATGATGTCTGGGAGACCAGTTATAACTTAATTAAAACCTCTCCTTCCTCACTGCTCCCTGCTGAGGCCTCTACCTGCCCTCACCTGTTTCAACTTACACCTCCAGCCCCTCTTACATGGCTACCTGAAGCCCCTTTAGGAGATGCAGCACCCTGGTCCTGCTGCTTACGTGTCCCTTTTGAGGCTCAGGGACATGTAAGCAGAAGGACCAGCTATCTGGTGTGGGGGCATTTAATTTCTCATCGGTGTCACTATTCTTTTTTCTGTTTTCACTTTGTGGCAGGATGTCTACCCCTCCACTCCTCTCCTCACCCCACCATAGTTGGTGCATAAAGAGATAACCCAGGCTGAAAAGTCCAGCAAAGGGGTCATCTCTGGTGCCAAAAAGGCTCAGGCCACGGCTAAGAATCGACATCTCAGTCTGAAGAGCAGATGTGGAAAGAGATGAAAGAAGTATTCTTGACTAAGAGACAGATTTTTACAAACTATAAAAGACATACAAATTATCACAGAGGCAGAAGCCTCTTACACACACACCCTGAAGTGTTTGAGACCTCTCCCTGGAGTCTGGATGCAGATTCCATGGTTACTTCCCTGGGGACTGAAGGAAAGGATCTCTATGTGTGCCCCACCAATGGTAAGACACATTGTATCCTAAGTTATAGTATTTCTTTTCTAGCTGTAACATTAATAGGTACCTTTAAACTTGTGCTGTATGTAGCTACTAGCAGTCTCTTTTTGTCCTCATTCCCGTGTAGTATTCATTTAAGTCTTATGTCTGTTAGTTTTATGTCTATTAAATAAATAATTCATTCTGTAATAGAGCAAATCAATCATTATTAAAGAACTTGTGAATGAGAGTGGGTTTTGAGGCGCTAGCTCCCTCAATAAAGCTATTGCCTGCTGCCTGGAGGCCTGGACAAAGGGCAAGGGCTTATCTAAACCACTATATCCATTTGTAACACTCTTCTGGAAAGCGATGTGAAGTGTTTTTAAAGTCAAGGCTTCCTCGAGTTGGAGCCAAGGTGGTGGCACTACCGTTCAACAGCTTTGACTCATTTTTGCTTTACTGAATCAACTTGCTGGTTACAGATTCCTGCAATGACTAACTCACTAGGAAACCAGGAAAGGAGAAATATCCATCATTCCTAAGAGCTCTGTTTCC
This sequence comes from Anthoscopus minutus, assembly GCA_013399455.1. Taxonomy (NCBI): domain Eukaryota; kingdom Metazoa; phylum Chordata; class Aves; order Passeriformes; family Paridae; genus Anthoscopus; species Anthoscopus minutus. The sequence continues at coordinate 24,200 of VWYI01008716.1, read as the reverse complement.
CATTCCTGCAGTGCCCCTTCATGGCTGTAGGCAGGATGATGTATGGTCACCCTCTACCTTACCACTCTACCTCCTTTCAGTGCTTGAACTAGAAAGTATACAGTGTAAAAAGTTATTTTGAAATGCAAAACCAGTAAAACATTTCCTGTGGCTGCACACCTTGTTTCTCAGGCTGGCATGCTGATGTTACAAGTCACAGAATCACTTAGGTTGGAAAGATCTCTAAGGTCATCGACCAACACTTAATCCAGCACCTTCTTTATTCACCACTATACCACAATCCTATATGCCACATCCAAACGTCTTTTGAAAACTCTGGGCAGCTGGTTTCAATCATTTACCAAAATTTCAGTGTAGAAATTTTTCATAATGTCCAATCTAAAACTCCCTGGTGCAATTTGAGGCCCTTACCTCTCATCCTATCACTTTTTACTTGGCAGAAGAGGCTGATTTCCCACCCCCCACCTCGCTCCCTCCCTTTCCCCCACTTCTTTTTATAGCCTCCTTCCAAGGACTTGTAGAGAGCCATAAGGCCCCCTCTGAGGCTCCTTTTCCCCAGAATAAATACCCCCAGCTTCCTCAAATTCCTTTCATAAAACTTATGCTCCAGATCTGTCCCCATCTCTGTTGCCCTTCTCTGAATACACTCCAACACCTCAACGTCTTCCTTGCAGTGAAGGACCCAAAACTAAAGAGAGGATTTAAGGTATGGATGTTCTAGTTTCCTCACAACCTAGGGAGAGGTGTGAAAGACTTTAGACACTGTGCTCTGATCTGTGCTGACCTGACTAAGCAAGGCTATGTATTTCTTTCTTAATGCAGTTGGTCCATGTCTTCCTGGGTTATCAATTAACTGTGTAGCCCCTAAAAGTGAAGCACATCACTTCAAACTTCATGAAGCTGCTACATGCTACTGAAGCAACTCTAGTGATTTACTCATGAAAGTTTTATTGACCTGCCCAAGCTGTAAGTGCTCATTCACTTTTATTGACACATCCCCTTAATTCCCATTTTGAGAACATTGGTTAACTGACTCAGATTAAAACAGGTGACTCCATAGAAGCAAGCAGTTTCTTAATTCCCTTTCCCTGGTCACAGCTGTGCCACAAAGGTGTTTCCCTATCTCTACATTATTTCCATGCATTCCTGCTGGATGTATTCCAGGGTTCTCCAAAAGATCCTATTGCACAGAGCATGGGCTGCAGCTCTACTGCTGCTTGAGTGTAATCATTTCCATCTCCCAGCCTACTTCCACAGTGCAGGCATTGCAGCAGTGTTTTTGCTTGGACTCCTTCAGATGCATCACTCTGGACTTCTTCTTTCCCTGAGAAGCAGTCTAGTATATAGGAACTGTTGGATATATTTTAGCTCTTCCCTTCCCTATATGCCATCTAATTATTGTCACAGTGAGGTGTGATGTCCCCTCAAAGGTCTGCCAGGAAACAAACCTGGATAGACAGGGGATGTTGAGGATGAACTCTCATTTTATATGAAATCTGATTGGTTGCCTCTTTTTTTGTTTTTAAATAAGTTTTTATTAGTAGAAATGCAAACATATTTGCTGCCAAAGACTGATCTCTACCCTAGCAATGTAAGCAAAATTATTCTTAGCTCCCCTTTTTTTGCTGATAATAAGACCCAAGGGCAGCTTAAGAAATACTGAGAGAATTAAAATTTTGGATGGCTAAATGAAAAACTCAAGCGAAAAACGCAAATGAAGTAAGAAGAATTAATAAGCCCATGAGATCACTGCTCGTGTTCCGCTCATGTCAGGAGGCAGGGAACTTGCAGTCATGCACATGGCAGCTGTCACCCACCATGGAGAAAGGAGGGTGGAGTCCACATCCCATCAGTGAGCTCATCTACACTTTCCATATTTTTGGAGCACAACTGTTGCTGTTTTAGCAGGAATTGAGCTCAGCTCTGCCAGCCAAGGGGCGTAGAGGGTCAGGAATTTCCAAACTGCTCCTCGGTCCAGTCCACCCCCCTAGCTGATGCTGTTTATAAGTCCCTGTACCCTCTCTGCTTAAAGAGAAATCTAGATCCACCTACTCTCTGTACTTTCTGAGCTGTTGATATATCACAGAGCTGAAACTTGGGAATCTGTCCCACAAACACAGGTGCATGCACCAGTAAAAACTGGTTGTCATGTGTTGGGTGTCTGTGGGTGCCTAAGCCACAGGGTAAATAAAAAAATCAGTCACATCTCTCAGATCCAAAGTGTATTAACCTGAAATGGAGAAATACTTATGCAGTATTCAGGGAGGCTCCCAGTTCCCCTTCCTACTACCATCCAAACCATCAGATTCAATGATTAATATGCAATGTGCTTTCCACTTAGTCTGGTTAGGACAGCAGAGATCAGAGGGACCTGTTTTTCTCACCTGCATAAGCAGCTGGAAGAGCTTGCCCCCATGCAACGATGAGGCAGATCAGCTTTTTAATATAGGCACCAGAGGTGGGTGTACAGAAGTGGATTGGGTGTGCAAAAGTGGGTACAAGTAACAACACTCTCATCCCATGTACTTTTTTGGGGTGGTTTTCAGAGGGGACAGGGGGAGGGAGGGGTGGGAGCAGTTGGGTTTTTGGTTTTTTTTGTGGCTTTTTGCTCCCTCCAGCAGTTTTCCAGCCATGCTTCAGAGCTTATCAGGTTTGTAAAAAGAACAGCTGGGATCTGAACAAAATTGTTGTTGTGCTTTTTTAGAGCACCCTGCTTGTTGTGCTGCTGCAGCGATGGGAGAAAGAACATGGATACACAACTGGGCTTGTCTGCTGCAGGTTTCCTTCAGCTAATTCAGGTTTTGCAAGCCTTGATATGAGTTTTTCTCTCTGAAAGAGTAAAATAGAAAAAGTCGCTGATGATTTGTTCTTTGGCTCAATTTTGGTGCCAATGCATCATTTAGAGCTACAGCAACCATCCATACCCATTCAGCCACTATCACACAGCTTTTTCCTGACATTCACTGTGTCATTTAGAAAGTGATAAAAATCCCAGCTTAGAGGAGTATATTCTTTTGTGCTCCCTTAGTCCCAGCAACCTTTTAAGGTACTGGACAAAACTAGCAACAAATTACTTTATGAATACCAAGTCCTTTTGTTGCAGTGTTCTGTAAGTTTGTAATACAGTCAGATTTGTATTAAATATAACAAAAATTAAGCTACTCTGTGTGGCTGCTTGCTTAGACAATGATGTAATTATATATAATAAGGAGATCTGTTTAACAATCACTCCTAGTGATGGCAACCTCATACCATTCTTGAGCTTAACTTGAAGACAGATTGTAATATTGTTTTGGAGTGTGGGAAACCAGCAATAGCAGCAGCACACCATAAACTTAATACATAGAGTAGGATTTTTAACATTGCCAACTGCAGTAAATTAATTGTTATCAATATTTTTTTTCAGGGAGTATGGTTTTGCACATGGGTTAAAAAACTGTAAGATGCTCAGTAACTTGTACACTGTTCCTTTAGCAAAAATACCACTATGTCTAATTTTTTGTTGACCAAAAAGAAACCATCTCTGTGGGTGCTGTTATTTCTTGATTTGAAAGGAGACCACAGCATGAAATAGTCATTGTCCTATCTATACATCCCAATGAAATGTGATGGCAGTAGTGACAACAAGCATCCTGGAAGATTCATCTTCACCACTGAATCCTGCCCCAGCAGTTCCCCAGTGCCTTCCTTTGAGCCATCATGCCATGAGCTAAGATAACTGCAGTATATGCTACTGTGAATTTACAGTGCCAGTGATTTTTTTATTTGGGCAGACTAACAGAAATTGGGAATTCAGACACAGTATTTCACACGTGGCACAAGGACTTTTGTTCCCTCTGCCCAAACACCCTTGAGGGCACACACCCTGTTTTACCCTGGGGGATGGAAAGGGGAATTCTACAAATAATGCTTTTTTTTCCTGTGTTGGTTTAGTGTCTTGTCCAGGGTTAGATAAGCAGCTCTATTTTGGGACTCTCCTTCACAAGTGCCTGGCATTTTAAACTCAGGGAAGCAGCTGGAAAAGAAAATGTCACATTCAGTTCTGTTCAACACTGAGTTTGGAATCTTGGCTAAGCTTAACCAGCCAAACAAGTAAGTCAGCTTGCTGATTTGTGCCTTTGAAAAGGAAACAGCACCAGCCTAACCACATACAAAATAAACAGCCATGCTTTTCAAAGGGGACAACACACAAAGCTGTGAAAGTTTTCTCAGCAGAGCAGGAGGAGAGCTGGGAGGGAGTCAGCATCGGGAGAACTCATTTAGTACCAAGGGACTTTATGAAACATTTGAGACATATTTCAAAACTGAGAGTGAAAACAGAGCAGAAACTTCTCATAGGCTCAGCAGTAGCCAAGTCGAGCTCCCAAACATCTCAAGTGCAGCTCCCACACTGGGACTGTGATGCAAGCCAACAGCACAACTATTTGGCATAGGCAGCATCTTGGAAATCCAAAGGTCCATCTGTGAGAGAAAGTTATTGGGTGAGGAGGTGATAAGTAGCCAAGAAAGAGGAGGTGAGGAGGTAGCCAGGAAAAGCACATGAACACCAAGAAAAGCAAAGAACTGCGCTCAGGCATGGAGTCACTTGTTATCATTCAGGAAAGGGTTCAGTGTCACTGTGCATAATGCCATTGGAACATCCAGCCCATGCTTCAGGAAGGTTGAAAAGACAAATAAGGAGAACCATGGGGGAAGGAAGGGCAGAGATAATAGAAAGGAGAGCCACTGTGCTTGTGTCTACTTAAAGGTTCTGTTGTTACCCTCAAAAGTGACACTGCATATAATCATTATTTACAGCAACAGCTATATCACAGCTCAGAGCAACATCTGTATGGGTATCCTGGGACTCTCCAGCCTGGAGAAGAGGGAACTTGATCTTCCATGTGCTAATGGCTGCAGTGAAGGGCAGGAGGGGGAGATTTGTGGCTCCTTCTCAGTATCTAAGACCTGAGGACATGAAATTAATTATCTTGCAACAGAACTGTAATGAACTTTTCCATATTTAAGCTCAAATACAGACAATTCTGGAAGCCAAAGTATTATATGGTAAAAAATGTAATTTGACAAATTCATGGAGGAAAATCTATCCTGGGTTGTGGAACACAAAGCCACAAGTCTCCAGCTCAGAAGATCCCTGAGTTTTATGACACGTTAGATCACTTCCTGCACACCTTTTTTAATTTTCATAGGAAGGAGAAAATGTTATCTGGCTTGACACACTGCTGCTATCCCAGTGTTCCCAAATTAGCTGCCCAGTCTGCTATCACTGGATTGTCCTAAGACCCAGCTGTATGGCTAGCTGTACCCTGTAGGATCTGTTGGGAAAACTTCCTATCTCCTATCTGCCACTACTTTCCCCATGTATAGGGTATGCCCTGTGCCTTTTATATCTCAGTTACACAGAGATTTTTCTACTTCATGAGGAAGATTATATACATTATATTATAGAGTAGAATAAAATATTCATTTGAAAACCTTGATCAGAGTCACATCCTAAATTAAGTAGAAAAGAAGATTCCTGACCAAATCTTGCCAATGCTTGGGAGTGGCAGCCAGTCTGCCTCAGGTTTTAGTCCTAGTTTCTCCTAGAGCACACAGGATTCATCATCTCATTGAACAAGCTTTAGCAGTGAGCAACTGCAAATAAGCTAAATCCAGGGAAGTCTGCACAAAGAGGAGGCAAAATGCAGTGTTCTTTGCCAAAGAGCAGAGTTATCCATGAAAAAATAGAAGCAATCTAGTCTTTCTCAAAAACAAACAAGGAAACATAAACCCCCCCTCTTTTCTTTGAACATAGTGATCAAAGAAAATACATATATATAATCATCTTTGGATGAGAAGCTGGCATGGAAAATTCAAGTCCAAATGGTGAAAGTAGGAGAAACTTAGAGACGTGAAACAAGGAAGCTATAGATGAAACCAGGTTTTCAACTACCTCAGGCAGATGCAGTCAGTCTTCTCATTTAAGGGTGTGAAATCCATTTACTAAGGAGACAGCACAGTGAGCCCAAGCTGAAAAACCCCTGTTCTTGTGCACAGCACCCAGGGTATGCAAGTGAAGCCTGCCTGACACAAACTGCTGTGCCCACCCTGCTCTCCATCACATTCCACAATTGCAGGGTCATATATAGGGTGTAATCAACATTTCTGATGGATTGAACTGAAAATGTCCTCTGAGCAACTTTTCACAAGGGAAGGTAGTGATAGAACATTGGGAATAGTTTTAAACAAAAAGAGGAGAGATTTCAATCAGATGTTAGGAAGAAATTCTTTACTCAGACTATAGGGAGGTACTGAAAGAGTTTTCCCAGAGAAGCTGTGGATGCCTCATTCCTGGAAGCATTCAAAGACAGGCTGGATGGGATTCTGAGCTACCTGGTCTACTGCAAGGTGTCCCTGCCCATGGCAGGGGGTTGGAATGAGAGAACCTTAAAGGTCCTTCCCAAACCATTATGTCATTCTGTGATTCTATGATTTGTAACTCCTCTCTTCTGTGTCCATCTGAAAATACCAGTTCTGCTCTTATACTGCCCAAAGACCTTAGCGAGCACCTGGCAGACTTTCTGTTTAGAATTAATTCTATATTACTGTTCCACACATTTTTTGCTCTCCTTGGACAGATTCAACAGGCTTAAAGGCAGCAGAAGCACTGTTTCTAAAAATACAACTGAAAGACAGCTGTGGTCTCCACAGGCTCCCTGTTGGGTCTTCTCTGACATAGTAATGAACAGAATGGTGCTGTAAAAGCCTTGTTGTAGAACAGCATTCTCCTGACAAGCTTCTGAATAAAAGAATAAAATTGCATATACCTGGTCATGTTGCAGTGAGGATAAAGCACAAACTGAGTAACAAAAGAGGTTAATATGTTTAATGCTTCCAGGTGTTGATGTGGTCTTCCTGCTTGCACTTCTCATATTTCTTCAGTATCCCTTGTAACATGACTGGCTTGTTTTGCTTAGGTTGAATGTTTTCCTAATTCTCTTTCACTCTTTGCTTTCTTTAAATTTGTTAGGTACTGCTTCAGGACACAAAGCAGGAACTCTTGTGAGGCATCTTTTTATCTACTTCTGTAAAATGTAGCTTGAAAAGCAGAGCTTGTGTCCTCTTTAGATAGAGGAGCCAGAGAAATGGTACTGTGCATTCATAAACTGCACAGTTTGTCACTAAGCTCGTGTGTCACTAAGCACTGAATATGTGATCTTAAACACAAAAATGCAGGCCCCTGTCTCAAAATCTGTAGGCATTTGAATCAATATCTAATCACTTTTCCTATTCTATCTGTGTTCTTTACTGAGTGCTTTAAGCAAAGCATCTTCCTTATGCACCACTGGCATTAAAGGTCCTTCAAGAAAAAGTTGGGTTCTCCATTAAAAATGTGATATATTGAATCTTCATTTGGGATATAAATAAAATTTAGTAAAATTCTCTTCCTGAAGCAAAAGAGCATCTAGGTCAGTCATTACTACTGCTGCTCTGCAGTGTTAATGAGAGAAAATGCAATAATTTTTTGTCACTTGGAATATGACTCAGAATAAGAGACAGACAATCTACTGATTAGAAAAGGGGGGATTTGTTAATTTAATTAAGGAGTTACATAATGAATTAAAATGGTACTTTAGGTCTAAGTATCTAAGTCTGCAAAAATTTTAACATTGTAAGCTTTTGTATTTCTAAAGCAGCTTGCATTAAGATTATTTTTCCTTAAGAGGTGACATCTCAGATTTGCAGATGGAGAGAGGACTTTGAGTTCTAGAGAGATTAGTCACTGCCAGTAACATCACCACTATACAATAAAGAAAGTATATTTTTGGGTATAATGTTACTGCTACACAGTTCCATGGCTGAGGTCAAAGTTTGTTACTTTTAACAAAAAATATTGACAGGGTAGGCAATCAAATTTTTTTCTTAAATATTCTTTGGTCCAACATTTCAAACCATAAAGGTTTGGACATGTACAAGCTGAAACACTGAAGCTGAAACAGCATGTGTAATATTTTTAGCCAAATATTTCACTAGGCTGGATACTTAGCAGCCATTATTAAAGTTTTAATGTTTAACTGTACTTGGAAAATAAATTTTCTTCTTTTTAAAGAAAAAAGTAACCAAACACTTGCTAAAGAAAATTTTTTTTTTGTTGGGAAAACCAAAACAGTAACAGATTTAAGTCTTGGTGCATGATACAGAATTGAAAACAGACATTTTCCCTAGAAATGTCTATTTCATTAAATTTTCCGCTTTGACTAAACTGGTTTTCTACACACAAGGTGGGGGGAGAGTTTCATGACCATTTTTCTATTCTCTACTATAATATCTTACTTTTCATATTATGCCCACCTTTGAGTTGGGTTGCAGAACTTCTGGCTGCTCCCACTCCATTAGGCACCTGCCTGTCACTGGGAGTCACATAATAGTTTGTGTTGGTAAGGACCTTAAAGATTGTCTTGTTCCAACCCTCTGCCACAGGCAGGGACATTTTTCACTATCCCAGGTTGCTCAGAGCCCTGTCCAACCTGTCCTTGAACATTTCCAGGCATGGGGCAGCCACAGCTTCTCTGGGCAGCCTGTGCCAGGGCCTCATCAACCTCACAGGGAAGAATTTCTTCCTAATATCCAATCCAAACCTACTCTCTCTCAGTTAGAGTCCATTCCCTCCTACCCAGCTCTTGTAAATAGTTTCCCTTCATCTTTCTTGTCAGCTCACCTCACGTACTGGATGGCCACAATGAGGTCACCCCAAAGCCTTCCTTTCTCCAGGCAGAACAATCCCAATTCTCCCAGCCTTTCATCACAGCAGAGCTGCTCCATCCCTCTGACCACCTTGGTGCCTCCTCTGGACTCACTCCAACAGCTCCATGTCCTTCCTGTGCTGGGAGCCCTGGGCTGGAGGCAGCTCTGCAGGTGGGGTCCCAGCAGAGTGGGGCAGAGGAGCAGAATCCCCCCTCCCCTGCTGCCACTCTGGGGGCTCAGCCCTGCACAGGGGGGTTCTGGGTGCCAGTGCACGTGGCCAGGGCATGAACACCTCTCATCCTCCAGTATCCTCAGGTCCTTCTCCCAGGGCTGCTCCATCTGCTCATTCCCCAGCCTGGATTAATAACAAAAAGTCTTCACTTGGAGCTTATTTATAACTTACTAGCTTTAAAGCAGGCTCTCTTCCACCACAGCTTGTTGTAAGCGTTTCCTTCGCACATTTATTAGCAAGCAGATGCCTTCAGCTCCTCTGCAAGAGTAAAATCTTCAGTCATCTATTAACACCATTTGGTGGTCATTTAAAATGACACCTAGTCCAGAGAGGCAGGGTCTAGATTGCCTCTCATCCCCTCACTGTGTTTTTCCACAGCCACAGGGTCTTATGTGGAAGGAAAGCTGTTCCTTGAGGGGCTCAATCTGATTTTTTTGCAGCTATTCCTTGCAGTGTTGTGTAGCTGTAGAAGAGGTGACTGGGGATTCTTGAGCACCAGCTATGCCTGGTTCATATTGGGATGTCTCAGTCATATGAGGACTCAGCAATGGGATTATTCCTTTGTCATGGGCAGAAGCTCAGCCAGGCTGCAGCAGGGATAGGAGGAGGGGAGCAAAAAAGAAAAGACAGGGGAACACAGAAGCTGAAATTAAGAACTTGTATGATAGCCAGAAACTGCAGTAAAAGACAGGATTGTGCCTAGCTAGCTGGTTTTTAATTGGCTGACAAGAATCCAATGTGTTGGTTGGGTAAGGATACTGTGCTGGTTTATAAGCAGAGCCAGTCATGGGAGGGGAGAACAGAGCAAATCCCCAGTTTTTGCTTCTGCTCATCTCTTCTGCTCAGACTCCCAAGCAGCAACACCAGTCTCCAGCTACTGTTCTGGGCCTGAAGTTTCAGGTACTGGAGTTTCACTTGGTTTAAACCTACTAGTCTTTGGAGATTTTTGGTGATCGAACACAATATGAAGACCTGGCCCTTGGTTATAAAAATCATTGTGTTCTGTTAGCAATAAGGGGAAGAAAGGCATCCAAAGAGGGAGGGCTGAAAGGGGATGTCAAGCAAGTCAGGCTCCCTAACATCATCTGGATGATGCCAGAGGCTCCACATTATGTCAGAATGTCTTTTAATTTGTAATCCCTCTTGGAGTGGGCTTTGACACACCACCATCCTTTTGTGCCTGCCTTTACCCACATGGAAACTGCAAAATGATAAACACTATATAACTTCCAGGTCAAGGGAAGCCTGCAGCATCTGTCTTGATTTGAACATCTTTCACTTGTTCCTTTGTCACACACACACAGATTGAGAAAGCAGAGGTACTTTGAGGTGGCAATGGCACTTCAGCATTTCTGTGTCCTGAATGTCATGTATGTGCAGTGGAGCAGCCATAGCTACACCTGGGAATATGGACTCAGAGTCAGCCTGGTTCTGGTTATTGCTGCTTATTATTGTGCCAACAGAACCTGTGCTTGGAATATTTTTATGTTTTACAAAATAAGCCTCAGTGGTTCCCAGGAATATTGTTACCTTCAATAAATGAGTATCTCCACTCCTTCCCATGAAACTTTAATTGAAAATGAGATCACCCTTCCTGACCTGAGCAACTGAGGTGAATCTCAGCAGGAATTTCTGCCACAGATGCCTTTGGCTCACAATGTTACTACCCATGTCCTACTCAGATATCACAGCCTATTGTTGAAGCCTGTAAAAATGAAATATGTTTGAACTCCTAATAACATTTCCACCAGTTTTATTCTGATCAGGTCAATTTTTTAATGTCTAAAGTGGAGATACACCATGGAAGATCTGACAGATAGACAGGAGGGGAGTATGACACACAATTTTATCATGGTCCTTATTACATCAGAACCTTCCCAGAAGCCAAAGGCTGTACCTGTGCTCACTAAAGATATCTGATGATTGGGTACATTGCTGATTTCTCCTTTAAATATAAGTCTCAAATTAATTATCTGCAAAGGAAAATACTGGAACTTCATCTTTGGCTTCATGTATGACTTTTTTTCCCATCTATTTTTCTCAATTCCTCCGTCTTTCATTTCTTTACTGTTATTCCTTACATTTACAAGCCTATTTGGAACTCCATTCCTCAGACATTCAATTCATTATTTCTTTTTTCTTTTCCTCTTCTGATGCCTTGAGGTTTTGTGTTTTGTGTTCTACAATGATGTGTGGCTTTTTATTCAGGGTTACTAGGATCTTTTCACAGGGGGATGAAGGCGTAGCAATCCTACTCCAATTGGGGACTCATGGACATTTTTTCCACACTTCAGGATCTAAGTATAAACAATGTGGAAGGAGGAGGGTGGGCAAGTGAGACTCCTGTATGCAAATGGACTGAGACATAGAAAAGTGTGTGATCTCAGGACTGGGCCCTCCTTTGCTTCCATTTTGGAGCCATCCAGGCAGAGCCCCAACTGTAGCACTGGTACTGCCCAGGTGTGGCCTTTGAAGGCCTCAATAAATATCTTTTATTCCTCTTAACTCTGTCTAGCCTCTCTTCCAGGTCCTCAAGGTATCACTTCCACTCCAGCCATGGACAACTTGGAGAAATCATTCTTGGACTAGTCGTTCTCTTATTGCCCAGCTACCCATCAGAGGATCCTGACTTTGCCACACTGCAGTGTTTCATATTTTGATGGCCAGGGAGCAGCACAGCAGCCACCACCACCACTTACAGCCCAACTCAGTCAGAGACTGCTGCCCAAAAGCCCAGCCTTGGTCTCATTTTGGATGCCAGCCTCCCGTCATGGTCTCCCAGTTTATTGGGTCCCACAGCCACGCCATAAGCTGGGTCAAGAAATTCTCTGGCTGAAAATGAAGTGCTCTCAAAATTTGACTTTTGGGGGTCAGCCTGCTTCTGCCCAGGACTGCAGCAAGACTGGGAGTCTCCAAATAACCTTTGGTTGGTGGGCTCCTATTGATGAGTGGCACAGCTCGAGACCTTGCTGACTATTGTTCCTGTGTTTGCCAGGAAATTTGAGAGAGAACTCCAGAGTTTTACTGCTGTGTTTCATTGGAATGGACCCAGTTTTGCAACACCTGGTGTGCAGAAAGCTATGTAGTGTCTGTAATGTGTGAGACTACAGCTTCAACCTCTTAAGCCTTGACCCTTCAAGATTAAGAACTGTAGGAACACAACTTGAATTGTGTTTAAAACTTAAAAAAAAGAACAACCAAAACTTAAAAATATATATTATTCGAATTATAAAGTGACAAAATGAGCTCATTTTAATAGATAGAGCAGTGCTATTATTGTAACCAAACCACTGTTACTGCTTATCATTTACAGAGTGGGTGTTGAATAGATCAAGATTGCAAACTTACCCTGTGGAAAATTCAGGGCTGTGGAGAGGAGCTGAAACGGTTTCCAATTCAGAGCAAAATCTTGTGACTTCAAAAATCAGTAATGGATTAAAATTTAATTTCAATTTTATTTAGAACAGTGCACATATTTCCAATAATTCATTTGGATAATGTTTATCCAGCTCATTTGAGCTTCTTTTATGTTAAATATGATCTGTTAGCTGGTGTATTTAATATGAAACATGTTAAAGATACTTTAATGTAGAAAGAAAAATAAATGAAAACATGACAAAGTCAAAATCATTTTATCTTATATATAAAAAGTTTTGATCTTATTAAAATAAAGAAAGTAAAAATGAAATGTTTTGATTTTTCCTTGTTAAAAATACATGTCAATATTGACACGTTCCTGCAAAATATTTGGATTTCAACAAACACAATTCTTTTTTATAGAAGAATTGTTTTGCTGAGCTCTAATTAAAAACTGACTAACTCACAGATCTCAAAAAATAGTTGTCAGTGTTGAATTATTACTGTGAGTCAACTATATGATGAGAGGGATTAGTTCATGGGCCAGTGCTATTTAATATTCTGATCTGTGATCCTGAACTAAATACAAAAACACTTCTGAAAAATTTCTAGGCACCAAGGAGTTTAGCAGAGTGACCAGGGTTGTCACAATGTGATGAGCATCACTTTGAGGGACCTGTGACTCAAATATCAGCTGTTTCAAGTCAGGAAAATCTAGACATTGTCCCCACAAGCAACTCTGCCTTGTCAGGACAGGACCAAGGGGGCTTAATGGATAAATAATTGAGCAGTAAATGAAAGCAGGGAAGAAACAAGCAAGATACTGAGAGGAGACCGGTGGTGGTGTCCTATTCTGATACCAACAACATACAACTGGGAGTGGAAAAATACCCTGAGGAAGGGACAAATCAAGTTAGTGCCCTTTGTTATTTTTCCCATCAGCCAGACTGAAAAGTAATGAGGGCAAATGACGATAAAAGGTTACTGGGGTTTTTTTAAGGACAGAGTTTAAAAAAGGAGCTTAAAGCAGACAAGTTCAGAGGAAAAATAAAGCAACTTCTTTCACTGGTGAGTCTGACTGACCACAGAAACATGGTAATTATCAACATGGTGAACTCATCATTTCAGGATGTCTTTAAATCAAAACTTTACTGAAGTCACAAGTTATTTTGGTTCAGCCCAGGAGAAGGAGGGGGAAAATTACCTAACCTCAGTTACAGAAAAGAACAAGTGTTTCTAAAACAAGAATAAGTGTTTTAAAAATATCCACTATATTTATAATCTATGGGAGTCTATACATCAATTATTTGCACATGGTGAGTAATCTGAAGATAGCCAGTATTTTTTTAACTGAATCAAATTATGCCAAAAATCAGGAATTTATTATCAACACTGTCAACAGTTGTTGAAAGTGGATGTTTGGATTAAAAACACTGGACATGGTTTCACAAAACTATTTATAACTCAAAACTTTATTACTAAATCTAATGAGACTGAGCTTTTAACCTTTGTTTTAGGAATGGAAAAAGAGACTTGATCTAGAATCTCTGCCCTGGTGGCAGTGAGACACATAGATGCAAGAGGGATACCTGCTTTCCTTCCTGATTCAAAGCTTCCCTGGTGCTTCTTCCATTGCCCAATACCTTAGGATATTTTCAGCTAGAAGAACATTTCTGTATAAATATTTGACTCTCAGCAAGAACCATTTAATTAAGAAAGAAATTAACAGCTTGATCAATATAATATTAGTGTTTAATTCCTGCTCATGCTACAAAACTAATTGTGCAGAACTAGGTTTGCAATTTATATTTCTATTATGTTCTTCTCTACATGTAAAATGGGGATCTGATCTTCTACCTTTATATCCATTGTAAGATCCTTGGACAGATTTTCTCTCTCCCTGTGTGTGTATACTGGCACACAAAGCGAGAAGCACGTCAGCTCGTTTGTAACATAGATGATATTTGTCCTTCTACTGCTCTATTTAAAAAAAATACAGCCAATAGTCAGGAAGTGCAAGTCAGAGATTTTATTTGTCATCCATGACTTAAATATTATATATTTAAATAAAATATTGAATTGTTTGAAAAAAAAGAATTTATTGTATGCCATGCGTTTCTTTGCAGAACAATATGACAGTGGGATAACATTTTGCAATTTCAGATTGTTTCCCACGGCAAGGAAATTATCTTTGCCAGCCAGCTGGCTTCTTTTACTCCATTTAATGTATACATAATGGATACTGGTTAGTGTGGGAGTCAAGAAATCCTGTTCACTCTTGCTCAACCAAGAGTACTCTGGGAAAGGTTCACAAACCATGCCCTGTGACCAGATTGTATCAGGTTGCATAGCTGGCATGTGCTTGCCTGGTGCATGAGGCAGTGATTGATTGAGGAGATGCATGGACACCACGTGATCAGAGATTGGGTAAAGAGACACGTGAGCAGCGACATTGCAGTGACAGGCAGCCAATGCATTGTTTAGGGTTAAGTGTAGAACATAAAATAGTTCCGTTTGTTATGATAAAAGATCTTTGGAAGAAGCCAGGAGGTCCGTGTGTCTTTGTTCCCCATTGCTATGGGTTAGGACTGATGTTTTCACTAGAACATTGTCAACAACTAAATCTAATAACATAGTGATACAGTGATAGAAAATTTTGTATCATCTTTTGGTATTTTAAGCCTATATTTATAGATAGGTTTACATTGTATTTATTTTCTTGTGTTATAGTTTTTATACAGAATTGTGTTTCCCATTTTTTTCTCAAAGATAAGTTGATTATTTGCAGCAAACCTCTGATTTAATCTTGCCACTCTCTTCAGTATCTCCTCCCCCTCATCTTGGGTGCTCCCTTTTATTTCGTGTCCCTGTTTTTAAACCCCCCACTGTCTCTAATGTCAGTGCACTTTGCCATTAATCCCTTTTTTCCATTACCTGTCCCATAATTCTTTCCTTGTTGTTCTACTCCACTGTACTAGCTTCTGTTCCCATCAGGGAGACACATTCTTCTTTCTGATCCCTGTAAATGAAGATCTCATATTTCAGTATATTAATATCCCTTGATACTATTGTTATTATCTATGATATATTAAGAAATTACCTGGCAGCCAGTGCTCTAGTTTAGCTGACAAGGTGGTGTTTGGTCAAAGTTTTGATGCAATGAACTTCGAGGTCTTTTCCAACCTGTTATTCTGTCCATGATTTTACTCTTCACCCAATACAACACTACTTCAGACAACTCCTCTATTTTAACCACAAACATTAGTATTCACATAGGTCAAGACCAGAGTAAAACATTTTCTTGGTCTAGTGCATAAGATACAAAATAATTTTTTCTTGTTCAGAATTATCAGACAAAATTTCATTGGTTTTCTTTGGTTTAATCTGTTTCTGAAATCTTGCTTCTAGTCAGCAACTGAAGTGAAAGATTGCATCTTTTGGGTCAGAGTTACAATCACATAACCATTAAGGTGGGAAAACACCTCCAAGGTCATAGAGTCCAACTTTTGACTGAGCACCATCTTCTCAACTAAACTGTAAGTGCCACATGGAGTCATTTCTTGAGCACTTCCAGGGATGATGACTCCACCACTTCCCTTGGCAGCCCATGCCAATGTTTGACAACCCTTTTGGTGAAGAAATTCTTCCTGGTGTCCAACCTGAATCTGTCCTGGTGCAGCTTGAGGCCATTGGCTGTTGTCCTGTCGCTGGCTGCCTGTGAGGAGTTGCAAGTCATCGTGTGTCTGTAAGACACCTACCAAGGAAAAGGTTTTTTTGTCTGTATAGCTCTACCAGACTGGCACTTGCATGACAATTTAACTTGCAGAGGTGGGTGAATTAAGTTAGTTCTGTTTTATGTAGAAGAAGCATGAAGGAGCTGCAAGACAGTTTGGTGCAGATAAAACACTGCCACTTGCTCATTACTGGTATTTTTAAATCTAAACAAGTGCTGGGACAGCCAGGAACCCACTGCTCCTTCTGTAGCTTTTAAATACAACCTGTTGCACAATCCAAAAGAGTAAAGACCAGCCAGTAGACCTCTAGAAATCATTTTTCCAAACTTATTTACCTTCAAAGCTTCATTGAATTTTGTAACAAACCAAGGGAGCCCAGTGAACTCACATGCAGGGGCTGGATCAACACTGCAGATTAGAGCAACTTCAGAGTTCTCACATCATCACCACAGCCCAGAGAAAAGTGGAGCAGCAGCTGCTCACAAGCTGAAGTTTCAGCCCAGCTTACAGAGAGTATCTTAAGTATGTAAAAGGTCAAATAAAATTTTTTTGTGTCTCCCTCTCTCCACAGTCTTTTCTTGTTATTTCACTGATAAAATCTGGGGAGGACATGCTGCTGTTTTTATAGTGCAACAGGACTGGCAAAGCCCCACTTTAGAAAAGCGTAGGTTGTAGCATGCATGACTAATGATTAATGATGCTCATTAAAAAATGAAGTTCTGAGGAAATTCATTAATGCTTGGCTTGAGTCTTGCTAACAGTTATGCAACATTAAGAGCAAGGCAATTACAGATCTTGGCTGCAACTCATTCAGAGATAAAAGAATACCCTTTTTCCTGTTTAACTCAATGTATGACATGCTGCACTACAGAAAAGATCTGTCTTGAAAAAGCTTCTTCAACAATGAGACACAGCCTGCAGCTCCATTGCCACCTGCGGGTAAGTGCTGGAGTCTGTCATCCTGTTTTATTTCCCAGAGCACAGGGGAAAAAAGGTATCCACAGAAAAGGAGGATGAAAAGTAAAAGCCATGCTTCTAACTCACCCTGGGGATGTGCTGAGGCCTGAGCAGCAGGCCTCAGCCAGAGTTGATTTACCAGATGAATGTGTGATTAACACCATCAGTATTATTTAGCTAAAAATAGATTACAAGACACTTATGCTAGTTCTGCATAACCTTGTGTAACTGCAAGACATATATAATTTTAAAAAAACTTTTCCACCAGGCATGAATAGTTTGTAGGGTATTTTAGGGGAAAAACCTCCTAGCTGAGGCCTGGGCTCTGGCTGGTTGGGAAGTGTGCCATCAGATCCATGAGTTTCTGTGCTAAAAGTATAATCAAATCACTTTGGCTTGCTGATTTGGGCCTATAAAGACTGGACCCACTTTTGGGGTGAAGTTGGAGACCTCACCTATGCATGGACACACTGTGTATGATTTTCCCAATTGCTGGGAAGGGTCCTCCAAGTCCTCACTGCGACAGGGCGTGCCAGCGACTGGGGACTCTGGCTGAGATAAAGTATTTAGGCAATTGGTGATGTATCTTTCTTGATCACAATCCTTTCTCTTGTATAGTAATGAGTAGGTGCATTACCTTTCCTACTTTTGCTTGTTGCTAAAGCCAAGTGTGTAGTTTTATTTGATGCATCATTTTACTTTTGTGCCATCTTTACATTCATAATAAAATAAGACTGTTCTTTCCATTAGTGTCTGTGTTTTTTAAATCACCCTATCAATTAGCAGAATACATGGTCAGCCAGAAAATAGTTTCAAGTAGACATCACCTTTGGCCTCTCGAGCAAGTACTATTACTTCAACAATTTTATATACTGTTCCTTTCACACTCCTAAAAAATCTAAAAACCAGATGAGCAACTTTATTCTAAAAAGCACAGCAAGAGACTGGGGTGAGGGTAAACTGCTAATTGGTTGTAGGGAATATTAACAAGGAATGGGAAGGAAACAAATATAGATAAAATAATTATATGTATTAACAATGTATACATGTTAAATATATTAACCAATAATCATATATATACTAAATAACACAAATCATCTTTGTATTGTTATTAAGGGTAAATGTGCTATTTTGAAATCACCCAGGAAGACTCCTAGGAGTGTACATTTTAAATAGTGGACATTTAAATATGCTAGGCATGGGAGTCCACTACACATGCCATTGTTTTCCCTCCTATTTTATGTCTGTACTTTGCTCTTTATCTAAAGAATTAATGACTAATTCAAGACCATAGTTCCTGGAGTGGCCTCAAAAAAACCTTTTCATTACTTCCCATGAACAACTCCTATCTCAGTCAGAGCTGAAATTTTCTGGCCAAGCTGTGAAGGATTTTCACTTAGGGAAGAAAAGATATTCCAGGTTATCTTGGACTATTTTATCAGCACAGATCTGCTTTCCACTGCAACTACAACAGTGAACAATGATCAGTCACAGCTTAGCCCTCCCTGTGGAACTTTGAGTATTTGAGCAGTGGATGCCAGAGAAACACCACCTCTTGGCTCTAAGCAGCAATTCAGTAGTGATAGTAACCCCAGAAACCCAGTCATAGTCTGAATGTTTTCCATTAAATTGAAATCATAGAATGGTTTGAAGGAATCCTAAAAGACCATCCATTTCCAACACCTTCTACTATCCCAGGTAGAGCCCAATCCAATCTGGCTTTGAACACATCCCTGATCCAAGCAAGTATCCAACACTGTGCCACTGGCACTGGATGCAGAGCTTATTTTCAGCATCATGGACCAGCCTATAAAATGGTCCCCCAGAGTTAAAACAGCACTTATGAGGCATAAGCTAAACTTCAGTGCAGCCCTATCTTTGCATGCTTTCCTCCTTTTCCTCAATGCCAGTGATCCCTCCTGACAGCCATGTTCCATCTAATTCCTGTTTCCCACATTAAATTTCAGCAGACAATGACCAAGCCTATTTAATATGCAAAACTGTTAACAGTTAACTTTGTGAAAGCCAAATTCTGGCTCAAAATATTTCTTTTTAGCTGCATTGTCAATCTTATGCATTTGGACATAAGTCCAAATTTGGACTTTGGACCCTTTGGACATATGCATTTGGACATAAGTCAAAACCCTTTGGGAACTTTTGACTATTCTGTATCAAGAGTTTTCAAACCTGGGGAAAGCAAAATCATCACAATGTATACTAACAGCACCATTAGAAACCAACTTTATTGTTGCAGTTTGAAATTATTTACACATTATAAATCTCTTTGAAAGGTACATTACTTCATTTAATCAGTGGTAGAAGGCCTTAGAATAGTTTCAATCACATTTAGCTCAAAAGAAATACGATTCACTCCAATGAATAAATGATGCACCTAAATACCACAACATACAAGAGGCATAGGGACTCTTTTGGGGAATTACATTGCTAGAAGATGACAAAGGCTCTCTTATAAATTGAACTTAGTTTACTCACAGAATGCAAGTGGATTTGTGTTTAAAAGAACACTGAAAAATACACAGTAACAAAGAAAATTACAGAAAATGGAACATATTCCCAATATGCTGTGGCCCTGTATCTGCAAGTGTTCAAAGGGTTTTAGTGAAGAGGCTTAGAACCAATGGCCCTAACTTGAAGTCACACCTCAGAAAGATTGGATACATTCACAGTGCTGAGACTATTCAAAGCACTTGTGTGCAAAACAGCAGCATTAACTACCACACTGCGATACAAAATGGTAAATGGAAACTTGCTACCAAAAAAAAATAACTTTCACACACTGAAGACTGGACACTTATTTTCTGATAACACTTAAGAATTACTACTACCAAAAATTTAGAAACATATACTTCTTCTCCAGTTCATGCTATATTTTATCCATTTTATATGATATTTCCCACATTTCTTTTCCAAGGTCTCCTTCATCTTGCATTTTGCACAGGTCTCTAGGTGGGAAAAAAACCCAAAACCATTTAACAGAGGAAAAACGCAGTTGCAGTGCCACAAAAATAGGCTGGTGCAGAACCTGAAGTTATTTCAGCATTTAGTGTCAAATTTTGCTTGTTAGATTTCAAACTTGTTTTCCTTTCCTTTTCATTTCCATGAAGTTTCCCTCTGTGTCATCTCTCTATAAACATCTAATCAAAGATATCTGGGAAGTCCATGAACTAAATTCCACACCACAGGGAAACTGTGATAACAGCTTGACAACTTTGGAAGGCTGCAGAAACAGAGTGTGAAACCTTGAACCAAAAAATTTGGTCATCAGGTAAAGTCTGGCCACCTAAGATCCCAGTATTCTTCAGGGCATCCCAGTCAGTTTTCTGACATTTCCCAATAGTAGTAAGACCCTGTATGAAAGGATTCAGTGCAGAGCACCATCCACACTATTAAATACACAGAAAAGCCCAAAATACAATGTATTGCAAACTAATCACCTACAAAGGTGCTTCCTTTTTAATAAATGATTTCTTGAACAGTCTCCTCCCTCTCTCTGCAGGTTGACTGGTTTCCTAAATTACACAGTCTCTACAGATCAGACCAACTGTTAAAAGTCACTTAAAAAGATAAAATAAAAAAAAAATTAACAAACTTTTCCAGTGTCTCGGCACTTCACTTAGATGGAGCACCTCCTTACTACCAGCCTGCACAAACATCTCACACATTTTCCTTCCCACTGAAGGTCCCCAAGCCACACAACCTGGTTTAATGCAACACATTCCATCTAGAATGGTGTGGTTTCTCACTGTTGAGAGCCCCTTTCCCAAAGATCCTGTGTTTGGCTAACAGAACATCTACCTTGCACAAGCTCAAAGGTCTTGGTTTTTCCTGTCTTTCACAGCTATTGGAAACAATCAGTTTGCCACTCACAGTCATAAAGAGGGAGAAAAAAAATCCTCTGCAAGACTGCTCCACATCAGCCTTGCCTTTCCCTTAAGGTCTGATAAAATGCTTTCTGCTCCACTACCATGACTACAACCTGCTTGGTGTGGAAGATGACAGTAGACAGTTGCCAAGTGCAGCAGTTCAGCCAACCTTAGAACACAGCAAATAACAAAAAACATGAAAACAGGGAACATACAACCAACTAAAGCACAGACACATGAGACATGGTCAACCTGCTCTGCTAACTACAAGGACTGCCCCAAATAAGAGATTACAGCATCACTGCAGTTTAGAACAAAGTTTTATTTAATCAAAGAGCTACCCAATTTTAAGATTTCTTTGGCATGAGTAACAAAAGAGTATTTGTAAGCCTGTTACCTACCAAAGGCTTTAAAAAAATCTGAACTTAATTCTGAAACAAACTTTATCCTTCATAATTTGCTCTTGTCCTTAAACCATGAAAGTAAACAAGCATATTCAATACCTTGCTACAGCAAAAACTTGAGCTTCCAAAAGAGTGATTTCCTTTTACTTACACTCACCAAGCTCATCTCTCCTCTTGACTAGTACTTCTTGGATAAACTCACTTCCCAGGACCTTTGTAACCTCAAGTGTCACCACAGGTAAGGCTGAGAGGTTGCACAAACTGCATCAAGATCAATTTGACAGATGAAGAACAAGATTTGCAAACCAGAATTTTCCAGCCAAGGTATTAAACACACCAGTGAGATGAATAAACTAACAGCTTGAAAGACACAATGGAGTTGATAACAGACTCCATGAAAGGCAACAGTGATGAAATACAGTCAGGGAAAAAACTAACCTTCATTACATCTTTGTTTACCAGGTTAAAGGCCTCTTCAGAAAGGGACTCCTTACACAAAAAAAAAAATCTGATGAGAAGTCATGTACTGACAAAGCAGAATGTAATTTTAGTCCAAAGGGAAATAGTGATAAGCCAAGTATGGCAAGGAAGATTTTAGATTCATGTTTACGCTAAAAGAAGCAGGGTTTTGGGCACAAAGAAGGAGGGAGGGGGAAATCACACACATGGAAAATATGTCAGCCATAAGTTTTAAATAATCTAAAGGTGTACCAATACTTCTAGTGTTGAGGTAAATTAATTGTCAGAACTGTATGAGTGATTTGGGCATTCAGTATAAGCATTTACAAGTTAGCAACTAATCCTATTAGAAGGCTATGTCCACCAAAAACACTTGAGGGATGCTACCTCAGCTATCTCAATCAGGGTCCCCATGGGAGCACACACTTCAGGAGTGCTTCAATCCAACATTCTTAGTTTAGGAGTCAATGGCATTCAAGAATATATAGGAAATTTTTGGAAGTTCAAATAGACAATTTTAACAGGTTTCCCTATCCCACTGGTACTGCATATACCTCTGACACAGAGTTTGCCCTATTATTAGAACAAATCTTCTCTTAATGTAAGTACTGTGTACATCTCTTTATTCCCAGAATCATTCCCAAGAGCAAGATTTCCAAAAAGCTAATGGGGGAAAAAAGATACTGGGTGTCCAAGGCT
>VWYI01008715.1:14586-36251 GCA_013399455.1 Anthoscopus minutus | reverse complement strand
CCTGCCACAATGGATATATCTGTAGTGTTTAGAGTTACATTTCTATATGGAGAGGTGGAGGTTTTTACATTTATGATGCTCCTTTATAACGGAGTTTCATCTCTTAGGACTTCCTCTCACAGGAAAATTCTTGCAGTGGTTTCACTTAGATGGTAAAAGAACACACTTCCATTAGTAATAGTATTTCCCAGTAACACAAAAGCAAGAAGGAGGACTCAGGAACTACGCACAACCGATTACCCTTAACTCATGCTCAGTTCCTGGGAAAGTTGTAGAGCAAATGTTCCTGGAAACCACCTCCAAACACATGGAAGACAAGAAGGTAGCTTAGAACATGCACAAGGACTTCAAGAAGGGTAAAGCAGGCCTGACAAACTGGTTGCCTTCTAAAATAGCTTGATTAGTGTTTTGGACAGGGGAAGAGTAGTGGCTGTCACATGCCTCAGTTTAGTAAAGTCTTAGAGACAGTGTCCCATAGCATGTCTATGGCCACACCACTAGTATCTGGTCTCATTAAGTGAATGGATCAGGCAAGTGCAAAATTCACTGGACTACCAGTCTCTAGGGATTGTGATCAGTGACATAGGTCCAGCATGTAACTGGTGACAAGTGACATCTTTCAGAGACCAATATTAGAGACTATTCTGTCTAGAGTGCTAATTCCAATTAGATACCACACAAAATGTTCTCACTGTGAGGATGGTCTAACACTATGTCAGTTTTCCCAAAAAGGTTGTGGAATTCCTATCCTTAGAGATGTTTGAAACTTGGTTTGATTGTTCTTAAGCCAGCAGATTTTATCAGACCTGCTTTGAGCAGAGAGTTGGATTTAAACTCCAGAGGTCTCTTCCTACCTAAATTTTTCAGTGATTTTACAATTTATGAGATGTTCAGTGCACATGAAAATCAATTCTGAAGATATGTGTTTTCAGATTTACAAATGGTGATAAATCTGCCATTCTACCTCAAGAAAGTGTGCTGTTGTGCACCTCCTTTCAATAATATTACATGTGACTAAAATACTGGTGAATAGAGAACTATTCAAACGTGTGCAAAACTCCTCAGTAAAATCTGGTTCTTGACAATCTGAGTCAGCTTTACTCCCCTGGCACAGATAGATCTGTTGCTGGTATGACTGACCTCCAGGCCCTCCTAATGCAGCTAAACAGTGAAAAAAAAATTGATCTTTTGCCTTGTAGGGCCAATCTGATTAAAATCTCTGAAACTGCAGATTTCAGGATCTCAGGATTCATCAGAAATAAAATCCACATAAAAATTCAGCAAAAGCCTAATAAATATACTGATTAGTAAATTGATTCACACAGCAAAGTTATTTGTTCAAAAGCCTTCTTTCTTAAGTAATACTTAACATTTTATACTACTGGGTTTTGATGCATATCTATAAGTGTACAGAATCTTTTTTTGTAGATAAGCAGTCTACCAGACTTAACCTGGGACCAACTTAACATGATGCAAATGAATACTTTGACTCATGTAAGATTTGTACCACTACATCAGTGGAAAATAAAGAGTCTCTGTACTATTTGTGATATTTTTGTATTTGCTACATTATTTCAAAAGTATTTCAGAAGTTTAGAATTCTTTTTCGCTTTTCTTTATATTATCATTAGTGTCCTGAATGAAAATACAATCTGCTTGCTGGGTTTATTTGGCAATCACATTTCAGAAAAAATTATACAAGCCTTGGTTATTCCTGCAGGAAACAAAAAAGGCCTGGAATATTTAATTAATTCTTCTTCCTTATGCCTATACCTTATGTCATAAAGCCTTCAAATAACTTGGGTTTTCTAGGTTTCATAATTAGCACATGCTAATCACACACTCACCCAATGTGCAGCTAATGTGGATTTGCAGAAGAGCTATCATGCCTTGCTTCACTGTTTATTTTACAAGAGCATCCTTCCCTAGAAAAGCATTATGATTTTACCAGCTTTTTATTTTTGAGTAGCAACCAATAGGTTTCAAAGCTATTACTCAACAGAATGTTTCCTCTGTGCAGTTTGATGCAACCAAGATTCCTCTGATCTTCTTCTTTTAGTTGAAAACTCAAATTCCCTATAACATCAGATACTGGAGTTATTGCAAGTGGTTTTTACAATGGCTTTGATTCCCAATGGTACCGAAAGTAGTGAAGAAATTTACTAACACAGTTTTGTTTTAAGAATAGCAAGTTGTGAAAGGACAACAGGTTCACAACTGATTACCATTTGAATCAAGTTAATAAAAAAATCCTTCCGTAACATAGCCATGAACAGCAGATATAAATTGCAACACTGAGAATATTTCTATATCCTGATGTTAAAAATTACTTATTAAAGTGTAATGATTAAAGTACAATACAAGAATTCAAGAGCATTTAATACCACTGTTCTCAAAAGGGCATGTTTTAGAAATTTTGATCATACTGCAATCTGCTCAAAGCTGTTAAAGTATGGATAATTTCGTTCAATTTTCCAGTAGGTTTCTGCCTTGAATAAGTAAATAGTGGGTAATGGTTTGTGTCAAAGTCCCTGTAACACTCCATTAAACATAAAGCATGACAATCTGATCAGATGTCTCTTTTATAGTCAGAAACTGACTTGTGACTTTGGGAGTTACTCAGCTGCATCAGGTCACATCAGAAGTCTAGTCTTTTCATCTTCTAAAAATCCCTTATGGCTTTACATCTGACAAATTTTGAATCATAGCATCATGACCTCACTTTTAAAACTGCATTTGATATAGTCCGAGCACTGTTACTGAATGGAAAGTAGAACACTCTTCTGCTGGAGACTATATGAAAGGAAATTCTCTCTCTTTTTTTTTTTTAATGCTTTAGATTAAATCATACCCTTAAGCTTCAAGTATTTCACTTACATGAAAAGAAATTAGAGTCCAGTTTAAATACACACAAAACCAAGGGAAGTCAGAGTTAGAAGAGAATCATTTGTCCATTCAAACATTAGTATTTAATGAAGATAAATATTAAAATAAAAAAATCTCTCCTTTAAATAACTTAGTGACTCCACACAAATACAGCATTAGGGATCCTCTGTGTTGTGCATAGATATCAGTAGACTTTGCCTATGTAAAGTCTTTGTTACATTTAAAGTAACATTAAAAATCTAAATCATTATGATTCCCCAAATGAAAGTTATCTTTCAGAAACTATTTGTCCACTTCTTTCTTTCCTGCAGGGTAATCTCACTTGCCTGATGTTCCGAGAAAAGGGAAGATTAGGACATGGTAAGTCAGGGAAAGTGTAAAGATTCAAAGGACAGGAGAACATCAAGGGAAGGTGGACCAAAAAACCAGCTTGTTCCCAATGTTCAGCAGAGTGGGAGATCAATGGAATCTCTTTAAAGCAAAAGCACCAGTCTCATTGAATTGAGTAGAGAACCATTGGGCATAATAAAACAGCCACCTTATACTTTCCAAATTACTTTCCAAAGCCAAATGTGTGGCTTTGCACCTTTGGCATATTGAAGTTTTACAGTTTGGAGCCATACCTTAGTTTTTTCCCAGCCACAGGGAGGGACTTAAATCATGCCCCCTTCCTGGCTATTATACAAGACATGGTTTATCATTCCCGGAACACTGAGATTTGAGATTTTGAAAACAATTTGATGGTGTTACAAACAGTGTTTCCATGAAATCACTGACTTTTTATATGTCTAAATTTATTTCAATAACATATGACTGATTTTATGTCAGCTCACCTAATAAAGTATGCCACTTCTCAATCAAAGCCATTCCTTCTTGCATTCTTGGAAAAGTGCTACTACAGAAGCAAAAAATGAATTATAGGAAAAAGAGGTGATGTCCATCTATTAGCAGTATCCTAGAGTGCACTAGATGACAGCCTTTCCAGAAAGAAAGACCCTAATCCTGTTTAACACAGAAGTTCCTTGTATGGACTTGCTAGTGAAATCACACTTCCTTTCCTGCAATTCCCTATGTTGACAATGGACTTTTTGGCCAACATTCCCAAAAGTGGTGTTGTTGAAATATAATTTCAATGTCATCACTACTACTTTCCTTCAACAGTAAGTACAAATTATATTTCAATATTGTGTTTAATTTTAAACTATAACTTGCAAGTTGTTCCACCATATTCTGTTTTTTTCCATGAAGCCTGTCTTTCTGGAACACCCGTGTTGTCCTTTACCTCTGCCTCAAGCAGCAGAATTGGGGGAAGATGTTCATTTTCTTCACAATGGCTGGTATGGGGCAGTGGTTTGGATTTGTGCTAAAAATACTGTTTATAACATAGGAATGATTTTGCTATAGCTGCAAGAACTTACACAGAGCCAAGGCTTTTTCTGCTTTTCCTATTGCCATGCTGAAAAAGAGGCTGGAGGAGCATGGGAGGTTGGGAGGAGTCACAGCCAGGACAGGTGACCCAGACTGGCCAAAGGGATAATGCAGACCATGGGACATTGTGCTCTGTACATGAAGTGAGTGTGAGAAGGAGGGGATGTTTGGAGTGTGTGGTTGTGCATCCTCCCCTCCCACCCCCAAGGTGACAGAGTGATAGAATTTGTCTTCCCAAGTCACCATTGTGTGTGGCAGGGCCCTGCTCTCCTGGGGATGGCTGAACACCTGTGTGCCCTTCAGAAGCAGTGAGTCAATTCCTTGGTTTGCTCTGCTTGCATGTGTGGCTTTTGCTTTCTCTATTACATGGTCTGTATCTCAGCCCATGAGTTCTTTACCCTTCTGATCCTCTCCCTCATCCCACTGGTAGGGAAGTGAGTGAGCAACTGCGTGGAGCTTTGTTGATGGCCAGGCTTAACAATGACAAACCATACAAAGCAGAGTATTTCTATAGAAAATAAGACATTTTAATCAATTAGAAGAAATTATAATAACTTCCAGTTAATTTAAATTAGCTTCTTAAATCCCTCCTATAGAATAAAAACCATTAGTAATATTAAACTTCACTAAGGAAAACACTATCTTTTTTCTTGGTGGAATGGGAAAATGTCGTTAAAGTATGGTTCATGCTCCTGACTTAAAGCCTCTGATATGAACTGAAAAATTAAAGGAAGTTTAGTCTAAATTAGTGCCTTTTAAAATATCCACAAAATAGTAATCTATTGTTCTCATGGGATTTCAAACTCTTATGCTTAATATCCAATAGATTGGCAAAGGCAAACCCTAGACCAAATATTTGGTGTAACCTGAGTTTTGCCCATTATTCTTTCTTCTTGCTGGCTGAAAAAAAAATCTTGATGTAATTGTACCCTGGAGAAAAACAGTTTCTTACAAAGCACAAAGCCAGGTGCAGGAGAGCTTTTATTACAAACAAACATCCTTACTTACAATCCTTAAATTGAGGCCTGTGACCTGTTTAGGACAGTTTAGGATTTAACTAGTTGTAAAACAGATACCAAAACACTGAGGTATCTTCTGTGTTTAATAGTCAATTAATTGTTCTAATGAGCATCAAAGAAAGGAATTTTGTGTCATTCTCAACAGACTTTTTTGTTAGTAAAGTCATTAAGGAAGTATAGAGAAACAATTTTTTTTAAAAAGGAGAATAACATTTTGCCTTACAGAAACAAAGTATGTATGAATCTTTTGAGACAAACATTTCAATATGAAGTAGCACAATTAACTCTTGGGCAATGTTTTCTTATTAATATCCTACTGTGAGGGGAGTTGTATTAGAAAGTTTATTTACATTTTGTTTAACAGAGGAAAAAATATAGATAGTTTTCACCAGAATTCAAAAACTTGTTGAAGTAAATCATTATAAATGCAAAAAGGATGGATTTGAAAAGGAAAATTCTAAACACTTTAGGGATTTAATATTGATTTTATACAAAAAACAGTCTTTGATCGTTCTCCAGAATTGAACATGGTAGCATTGTCCCATTGCATAGTCCTCTTTATGTTCCACAATGCCTCACTTGCACAGAAGAAGAGAATTTCATCCTTTATGCCTTGACATCAAGAAGAAAGTCCATGAACCATGTACTCATCTTCAGTCATCATAGTAGGGTAAGTCAGAAGAGAAAATATGTGCTAATAAACAAAAAAACACCTCAGTGAAAAAGTCACTGAAAATTAACAACTAAGTTAATTACTGACAATTTTTCTTTGCAATATTTTCTTCATATCATCAAATTTTAGGCTTTTGCTATAGCCCAACATTCTTTTGCTATGACCATAGCCAAGTTCAGCATTCTTTGCTCTATATTTAAATTAATTCACTACAGACCATAATTACATTTGAGTTTAACAGAACTCTGGTGCTGATGGCAGGTGGCAAGATTTTGGTGGTGGGGGCTGGAGAGGTGACTTCTGTAAGTCAGTCAGAGCCAGCTTAGCCAGCTCCCAGATGGACCCACTGCTGGCCAAAGCTGAGCCCATTATAACATATTTAAGAAAGGGTAAAAGATGTGGTGTAGCAGCTGTTAGAGGAGTGAGAAATACATGGGGAAAAGAGCCCTGCAGACACCAAGGTCAGTGTAGAAGAAGGGGGAGGAGTTGCTCCAGGGGCCAGAGAAGAAATCCCTTGCAGCCTGTGGTGAGTCAGGCTGTGCCCCTGCAGCCCATGGAGGACCACAGTGGAGCAAAGATCCACCCGCAGCCTGTGGAGGTGGCACTGAAGCAGGTGGAAGTGAATTGGAGCTGCAGGTTGTCAAGAGACAATGTTGGAACCGACTCATTTCAGGCACTAGAGTCCATGGAGAAAAGCCCACCTAGGAGCAGGTTTTTTGGCATGACTTGTGACCTTTTCATAGCAGTCCATTCCTGAAGAGCTGTACCTCATTGAAAGGACCCATGATGGAGAACTGTGTTAAGGACTGTATCCTGTGGAAGGGGCTCTATGCTGGAACACAGGAACAGCTTGAGGAGGACTAGAAATGAAGTGTCATGAATTGACCACAAGTCCCTCTCCTTATTGCCCACTGTTACTTAAGGGGAAGAAACAGAAGTGAAGGTAGGAGCGAAGATGAACCCAGGGAGAAGAAAAGGGTGATAAGAAGAGGCTCTTAGTTTTGTTATTATTTCTAACTATCCACATCTGTTATTAATGTTGAAAATAAAATTAAAAAATTCCTGAATTCAAGCCCGTTTTCCTGCGACAGGAACTAATTAGTGGTCTCCCTGTTGTTATCTCAACCCCTGGGCATACTCGTAGCATTTTCATCTCCTGTCCTGCTGAGGAGAAGGCCTCAGCAGGAGAATCAGATGGGCCAGCCAAGGTTCACACATCACAGTCCTGTGTTGTACCCAGCGTTGGCAAACCAGACCCAGTACAACTGTGTGAATAAAATATAAGCTATTGCATGCGGTTGGATATCTGGAGTTCATTGATAACTGGTAGGATGAGCAATTTCTAGTAACAGCAGATTTTCACATAAGTGATAATGGAATGGTCTTAACAATGAACTTCCACAAAAAAGAGGAGAACTTTGCCCTTTATAAAAGCTAGATACATCCCATTGTGAATCAGAGCAGCTATGGGAAGTCATTCTGTATGCAAGACCCTCCTTCTCTAATGTTGATGAAGCACCTTCATGGACAAGAAAATTAAATTCTAGTGACTTTGGCTCATCATCAGATGAAAAACAAATTAGTTATCTTAGGACCTGCTGCAAAAGGTGTTTGAGAATCTCTCAGACCAGGGCAGACAGAGTGTGGTGACCAGGAATGAGGAAGATCAAGGACATAGAAGTAGCACGGACACAGCAGTCATTTTCCCAAAACCTGCTTCTGGAAGCTCTAGGCTGCTTGTGAGACTAAACTGCAAACTCTGGAAAGTGATCAGATCCGTCCTCTTAATGATTTTGTTATTTTTTTTCTTTTCTCCAAGACATTTTATCTGTGGAAGGAAAAGGAAGGAAAAAGAGGGGGACTCAGGTCATGATGACCAAAGGCCTATCATTTGTGTGCATGAACACAAAGAAGCAGTCCCTAAAACCCAAAAACAGATCAGATGATGAAACAGAAAAGTGAGGTGACAAAGTCATATTCAGCACACAGAGTCCCAGAAGAACTCCTTTGGAAGAGGCAAATAGAGGACTTCTCCCTGCGACCAGCTGAGTTATGTTCATGTAGGACACATTTCCACTCTTTCTTTAGTATCTGCTGTCTTCCAAGGCTGCATTAATTTAAGAATCCCCCTTCTAGTATACCCACTTACAGGATTAAAGCATATATATTCTATCCTTTATACTTATTTTAAGGAAAGAATCAATATTTTTAATCATATCCCAGCTTAGCAACTTAGCTAACAATTCACAGAATTTACTAAAACATATTGTTTGTAAGTACCTAGACTTTGACAAGTTACTAAATCTGGATGATTGACAAGGTTTTTTTAGTAGTGTTTTCTGTGTTTCTGCTGAAGAGAAAAAATTCTGGTCTACAAGATTCTATTTTCAATTCAGTATCACATTTTAATGCATGTAAGACTGGTCCTGGCATACTTTGCTAATAAACCTCTTCAACTGCCTTAAAATAAAGAAATGGAAGAAGCCATATTCAAGTGACCTGAAATGACTGAATTATAGAAAGGAATAGCAAGCACTCCAAAGCCAGCATATGAGCACCTCAAAATTTCTGGAAAAAAGCCAAAAATTTGTGTGCACCTTAGTTCCTCATCCAGCAGAGCATCAGTGCTTATCAGTTGAATCATTTGTTATGTGTATATTTCCCTTCATTAATTCTTTTCTGAGATTTATCATGCATAGTAATTTAGTCTTTAGTTAGGCTTACTGTTTGTTTCAATATTTATTTAATTTAGAATAATAACCAATCAAACAAAACTGTTGCCTGAGACCACATCCCCATGCCAATAGCATGCAAAATTGTCTCGTAAATTAAAGTAACCAACAAGAGCTGTCAAGCTCCATAGTGTCGTTTCAAATTAATGTCTGTAAGAGAAGTCAGGCTTTATATTATTAACAGCAAGAGCTGTAATACATATCTTTTCCTTAGCAAAATACAAAAGTGACAGCACATGATCTCAAATGCCAATTAATATAGACAGCAGAAAACATCTTTTGAGAGAAGGATGAAACAGCTTTCTATTGCTTATTTGTGGTGCACTGTAAGAGCAATAGAGTAGCTAATGTACATGCCCATTATATTGTCTAAGACACAAATGTGTGCTCAGTAGCAGGAAGTCCCTGCCCAGCTGATAAGAATGGGGAAAAAAAAGCGGATCAAATTGGGTTATTATTCAGCCTGTTTTAGTTTTGAAAAGCCTATTTTATTTTTAACCCTTAGAGAAATTATTCCAAGCAGATTTGAGTTTTAGAATGATTAACCTTTTCTATATTTAAAGAATTAATGTTCTATTTTAAAGTTTATTATTAGAAAAGAGGATAGTTCTTTTATTTGCTCTATTTGAAAAACCTATTTCTGAACTACTTAAAAAAATGTATGCATACATTTTCAAAAAACTATTATAATTTAAAAACATATTTATTAATCTTCTGGAAAAAATAGAGTATTTCAGTAAAGTTAATAAAGTTAGAACAATGATAAGCATATATTAACAGGCTTTTAGGTTTGGGATATGTTTCATTTAATGAAATTGGCACTATGATTGCCAGTAGTGAATGAATTATAAATAAAATATATATTCCCTGTGTGACCTGGTGGTTGGAATTCAGCTCCAGGGATGAAACTAAATTAATTTGATACTGTTATTTCAATATAAAGCAATAATCTACAGCAGAAAATCACCACACACAAAGTGTGAAAAATCTTTGCTATGTGCTAAAGAATGCCAGCAATCAGAAAGACAAGGGGCAGATTTATTTGCTGTCTTCAGCAAAGTCAGAGAAATACCTGAGGACCATATTTAAAACCTCAAAACGTTTTATGTGCTGAAGGGAAGTTAAAGTGGGAGTATGAGTGTAAATCACACATGGAATTGTGATGGAATTAATGAAGTAGGGCAATTGCTTTTTTCAGTTATAACTTGTAAGGTTCCTAATTTTGTAGTTCAGTTTTAACTTTTAGTATTCTTCATTTTGCAGTTTGTACTGATTTAGAATCCCAGGCAGTGTCAGAATGGAAGAAAGTAACTTTGCAGGATTGCTTCTGAGTGCAGAAGTGTCTGTCTTAGAACTTCACTCTGGGTGTTTTGAGTGGAGATTTGGAAAGAGTGAGTCATACAGAAGAAGAGATAAAATACAGAGTTTCATATTTTCTTTTTGTAGTTGTGCAGGTGATAAAACATATGGTTCCTCTTATTTGCAGAATTTTATCACTGCAATTTTTATAATAGTCTGTAATCTAATCAGAGTAACCACAGTAAATGCCAAATAATCACTTTGTTCCCCACCTATTACTTGCCTTTAGAATAATAGCTGCAGCTACACTCACAACTGGTAACTCTTTGGGTAACTATGGAACACTGAGGAGAGTTTAAATATGACTTCCACAGAGCTATATCATGGTAATAGCCTCAAGGTTATTCATCTTGACTGAGTCTTATGAGACTATGATCAGAGAGATCAGGGGCTTTTAAGATTAATATTGTCACATCATCCTTGGATCATGTACCCATCTGCTCGTTCAAGAGCAAAAGGATAGGTAGGATGCTTCTGGGGAAGCACTGCTACCTTCTGCCTCAGTTTACTTCTACACTTTTTTTACTCAGGTACCAATGTTGAAGGTCTTAAAGGCCCATGGCATACTGAAAAGGCTTTTTCTACTTGTTTCGGTTTTGGGTTAACATAGTAGAACTTCAGTGTGATCTCCTGCCTCGCTCAGAACCCGTAACAGCACAGTGGATATGACCCACCACCACTGAAATGGAATAATAGATGCAAACCCTGCATTTAATATGAAAAGTAGCATTCATACTACACTTCTTTCTCATTCTTTATAAAGAGAATATCACCAGAGAAATTAAAAGCTGAGGTGATTTTGAGGAGGAATGCTGGACAATAACAACACACATTGTGCCAGTTTTACCTTGACACAGTGTCAGAGCAAAGGGGTGTCTGGCTCAGCAGGTGAAGTCTCTGGCACTCACACCAGGGCTGGGCCAGCCTTGAGCAGAGCTCTGGACCCAAGTGCAGGGGATCTATGAGCACCTAAATGAAAAAAGTGTTTGGTTGGGGAGCTAGAAGTAGAGACTTGTCACTGCTTGTCAATAAACCAGCAATGAGCTTCTGCCTCTGAGAGGCAATCTAAGATGGCTGCAAGGAGATAACAGGTATGAAATATCTCAGCTCCCTTGCCTGTTATCATTGATCTAATTGCTTGCTAGAGCCTGAGTGAAGCCTGTGCCTGACCTAACTGGCATTTAAACACGTACCTGCTCCCTGGCCGAACCCTGTGGCTTGCCCTTGCCTGCCCAAGGCACGCTCAGTTCACTCCAGGCTCCTTTCAGTGAAGCCATGTGTCGCTTTACTGCCACCTCAGTTGTTTCACAGGGGCCTGGGGTGTCTCTCAGGCTCCTGTTGCAGGATAAGCTGTGTTTTACATACCTTTGCAATTTGTCTCACGCCTCACCCTCAGGTCATAAGACTAACATTGCTTCTTACAAGAGAGAAAAATTTTGACTATACTCAAACTGTATGTAACAGTTTTCCTATCTTGGCAAAACAGTTACAGATCATATAGAGGACTGCTGAAAACTTTTCTGTGTCCGTTCATTAACTGAATCCCAAAACAGGTTTTGTAAAACAATCTTTCTATATTTCTATTCTATTCTATTCTATTCTATTCTATTCTATTCTATTCTATTCATTCTATTCCATTCCATTCCATTCCATTCCATTCCATTCCATTCCATTCCATTCTAACAATATGCACAGGACAGCACAAAATAGCAAGCTTGCACAAGGTTTTTTCTAAATTTATGCTTTGCTTGTAAGCATGTGTGGACTTCTCTTTGCCCAGTTGCACCCAGATATATGTGGCAGCAAACACAAAATACTGATGCACTGTCTCAGCACCTTCTCTTTGAGGCTGGGGAACTGCATATTTTTGGGTTCATGACTAAACCCAGACAACCTGGATGAGCACATCACAGAAACCAGGACATGTTATTCAACTCAGCTTCCTTTTGTTTCTATCTCCCTCTTCAGAAATAATATTTAAATGTAAGGTGTCCTTTCAGCCTGAAGTTCTACCCCTAGCCTCACTGTCCTAGAAAATAAATCACTAGTTTAATTATGGTAGATGAGATAGCGTTATCTAAACTCTTGTTCATCTACGTATTTCTGAAGGGTTTTTTGAAAAAAAAAGTCTGTAATTTCTTCCCTGGATTTATAATTGTTTAATTTCCTTTCATTTTCCCCACAGAAATTTCTTTTGATTTAACTCCACACCACCTGCAGAATGGTAAGAAATAGATAAAGCAAGCATCTTATATATTTATACGATAAATTAGTGAGAAATCTTTCTTTTTCCACGTTTTCTGCAACTTAGTGAAATAGCTGAGCTACTTGGTAACTACCCTTGAAAGTTTGGTTACCAATTCTATTTTTGACAATATATTTGTTGCACCTATCAGTAAAATGTTTCTTGGAGTACCCTGTTATTAACTATTTTCATCATGTAATAGACATTAGCTTCAAAATGCCAGTTTCCCAGATCAAAGTTTCCTATTCTATCCTGTGCCCTTATTGCCCCCAAACCATCCTTTCAGTAAGCCTAAGTTTTTTTGCATCTAGTTGTAACTTGATGTCTCTAGTAAAATAAAGCCACAGAATTTGTTGGCTCTTTCCTGAAAGGATTTTTTTTAAGGTCACATGCTTGACAGTACTCCTTCCAAATGCAAGGATGGATGGATGGATGTTAAGTGCCTGTACTTCTTCTTTTGACTGTTCATTGCATTGCACAATACACTCATCCCTAGTTTCTCACTAATGATATACAGTAGGTTATCTTTCATGGTCACAGAGCACTTCTTCCAAGTTGGCCAATATACCTGCTGCTTTCCTTGTGGAAATGGGTGGACATCCTGCTTGTTCTGTTATGTCAGCTTACAGGCACTGGGATCATGACCTGAGGAAAATTTCATTTACTTTCATTTTTGTCTGTAATAGAGGGAGAGGATGTTAACCTTCCCTCCCTTTGTGTTTTCCTATACCTTATGTATTTTCACTGATACTCTCAGCTGCATTCCTACAGCCAGCTGTCCGTGTTTTTAGTGAGGATAGGAACTGATTTCTGGCTCATGTTGTGTTATAACTTCCAAGCAAAATATCAAAAGGTATGTTCTTTGATATCTTCATTGACAGTATTCCGGACTTTAACTGGGTGTGTGCAGAAATATGCTCTTCAGACAGCAGACATGGCTTCATGTTTGGAACTTTCAACTGCATTTTATACCTTACCAGGATCTGACATTTTATTTGCCAGTATGAGGTCATACCAAAATTCCAGAAGCCATGGTACCATGACCCTCCTAAATGTCTCTCTCCCATGCACCCTGCTTCACCTTCATGACAAGGTGTTTTGAAAATACCCACACGAAACACTAGAATAATCAGTAATTTGTAGATGTTTGATGAGAAGAGTCACCTATCCATAAATCACAGAAATCAGAGGAATGAGTAGTGTGCCTTTTTGGCAGATTTATCGCAGTTATGGTTTACTGCATTAATTGGAAACCCAAGAGCCATTCTGGCTGGAAACACAGTGGGTCACTTGTTTGGTCCTTACAGCACCCTTTTAAACATCAGTTGGCAAATTCTTCCCAGCTAAAACTTCATGTGACTGTTTCTACGAGTGTTCCCCTCATCTCTTTGCATGTGCTTCTTGAGTAATTGACGAATGTTTTCTGACATGACCCTAATCTGTTATCCTTCCTAGGGAACTTATGAACCCTCTTTTCAGACTAAATCAATATCCCTCTACTTTTGAACATGCTCTTTTCTAGGACTTTCTGAGATGAGCTGTACAAAGATGAAGAGGCACATATTTTATGTAAACTTATTTTTAAGCACTAAATTGTCATAGAATAATCTATGAAACCTCAATCCATATGTTTCAATCCTTTTTGTCATGTCATATTTTCAAATCAAAGTTACTTAGGCATGTGAAAGTCTGGTATTGGTCCAATCATCTTAACTGACCTGAACACGTAGCTTTAATCTTGTTCCTATGTAAATTCAAAATTCATGAATGAGATTTCCTTGTATCAGAGACCATTGGATTCTGAGTGTAGTCAATGTGTTCTGAGCATGCTAAAAGCAGATATTTGGGGGAAAGGAAAAGGAAAATTAATTTCTTTCCAATTTAACCTGCTTCTTTTTGTTAAAACGCTGTAATCAAAGCACTCCCCCTGGAAACAGAAGTGAGTTTACCATCTAGTTTCACCCCTTACATTCAGTGATACAGGCTATACATAAAAGGTTAGTTTGAGACCAGGTCAAAAAGTTCCTATAATAGCCACAGAACAAGTAATTCAGGCTTTCAAAATTCAAACAATTTTCAGGTGAAATACATTCAGAAGCCTCCATTCCTTCAGTTCTGCTAATGCAACATTGTATAGTATTGATACAGGATTTACTGTAGTCCATTTGACATTCATTCTTGTAGCTTCATGTTTCTTGACTATAGCACATTCTGTTTGTTCTGTCTCTTCTTTGCTTGATTGATCAGCCTCAGATACTGGATCCATCTCTTCCTTTTAGTTCTGCTCTCTGCAAATTCTATTTTAAAGGCATTTCAAACTCATCCAAATACATTTTATAAGGGAAATTTCTGACATCGATAAGATAATTCTGATAGTCTTTGTTTTTTATGTGTCCATAAGATATATACCATCTTTCCAAAACACCTAAAGAAGCAGAGGATGGTGTTCATGTGTAGGTCCTGACATTTCCTCCAGCCCTACTGCTCCAGTGAAGAATGTATATACCCTGGGCAAGGATGTATGAAATGCAGGACTGATGTCTCCTTTCTAATGCCTGTATCTCAGTATCTTCACTGGTCACATGCACAATCCTGACATGGAGTCACTCCTGAAATGCTCAGGAGCCTCAGGGCTTGATTGTCTTGTGAAGGAATATCTTGACTCATTTCCCCTTCAGTAACTGGTGTGGGAGAATTGAGTTTACCCTGCCTTTAAAAATATGACATACAGTTCTACACCTTATCAGCTTAATAAAGCCCAAGGGTATGAATCCCTTAATCAAAAATTTTTAGGTTCAGACACCGTCTTTATGTCTTCATCAACTGGGTAATTTTAGAGAGATGTTTATAATAATTTCTATCGCATGATCTTTTCTGTACTTCTCCTTCCCCAAGCAACCTGACAACCTCTTTTTTCTGACTTTCTCTTTAGCTGACATTATTTTCAGTATTGTTGCACATCATTGTAAAATGTCACTGCCAGAATCCTGTAACTATCACCAACAGTCACAGGTATAGTCAGATGTATTTTAAACACCCTGATGTATTGATCTAAGTTAGTGAATTGGCTTCCTTTGTCACTGTCAAAGGTGAAATCCTGCCATTTGAAGAGGTATCTGTAAGAAATGGGTGGATGTCAAATTACAAATCAGGTTAAAAACAGATAAGGAAAAAAAGCATATGGAAAAAACTGTATCAAAAGGCAAACTACTTGTCAGCTGTATAGAAAAGACCTGGAGAAGACCAAATTCCAGGCTTACTGTAGAAGTCATGATACCCTTCAAGCCTGTTGCATCACTGTTTCAACATTGGTCAAGAAGAGTTTAAAATTATAAATCTTCCCTGGAAGGAGAAAGAAGAAAAAGAATAAAAAAAGGAAATATCTACAGCAGCTCTGAAAGATACTTTATTTCCCCAAACCATGAGAAATGTCAACTTCCCCCTTCCTTCTTCTGTTTATATAATTAACTTATCAGAGTTGCACTTCAAAATACTGCAGTACACAATTTTATTTGTAGCACCTCCAGATCAAACAGAAAAGGGGTGTAATTCTTAAAACTGTGAAAAAGAGAAGCAAATTAGACAGATATTAAAAAATAACTAAAGTCTCTTCAGAGATTTTTTTACTTCTTAGGAAGTTTTTTTAATTGAGGAAACAGGGAGCTGCCTTCTGAAGTAAAAAAGACTGTCAACCATACAGAAAATAAAAAAAGGGTGGAGGGATGGAAAGAGGAGGAAGGTTCGGGAAGGGAAGGTTCGGGGAGGTTCGGGGAGGTTTGGGAAGGTTCGGGAAGGGAAGGGGAAGGGGAAGGGAAAGGAAAGGAAAGGAAAGGAAAGGAAAGGAAAGGAAAGGAAAGGAAAGGAAAGGAAAGGAAAGGAAAGGAAAGGAATACTTTTGCAGTATGAAGAATGGAGAAATCTATCTGCTGCCCTATATGCAGATACAGATATCATATTAGGCAAAGGAAAGGAAAGCTGGATGAATATGTGAAAGTATAGAGCTGCAGGGAGGAAAGTCTAAGAAGAATCAAGCAACCATCATTAATCTCCTGAAAGCAAACTCGCATGAAGCAGCATAAAGACTTCCTGTGAATATTGAACTTTCTTATTACATAATAAAAAAAAGGGCTAAGGCAGCATAAAGTGAACACAATTATATTATGCTGGATATTATCAGAAATTAATGCAATACCATTTCAAAGAGATTTATGACAGTGGCATAGCTTTTCAGTGGTTAAATAAAGACCTTTTTGCACAAAACTGGCTGTCACCTCTGGTAAGTGGAAACACATGCATTTTCATTTCACTGCATATAACAGAGGCATTTATCCTGAAATTTAAAAAGCACACTCAATACATCAGTAATCAACCTGCATCTAGGGCTGCATGTAGAACTAGGGCAGGTGTGGAGGCTTATGTAGAATCATATAGGCATGTGAAAACATCCCACTTCAGCTGTAACTCAAAATTTTATGGAGTCATGTTACTCAAGTTACTCATGATGAACTCTTCACTATATTTCTCTGTGTTCATTACTCAAATTTCTGAATGCCACCTCCTGTCTCTCTTACTTGCCTCCCTATCCCCAGTTTCATCAGCCTTTTTTCATATGGTGCAATGCAGAATACAAAGAAATAAAACTATAGAGAAGATCAAGATAATGTATAGATAGGAAAACTATGTTGGTTTGCTCATTTGCTCACCTCTGTAATGAGTGACTAATCAGCAGTAAAGTTCTCCAAAATTTCCTCAAAAAAGGTTTCTGATGCAAGACACTAGATGGTGTCTTGTCTTTGGTTGAAAGGAGAATTTTACTATTGGCAATGGGCAAGTGATAAGTTTCCCAGTCATCTAATCTATCATGCTGTGTCTTCACTTCCCTGTTGTTATCCTGAAGCCCTAAAGCAGAAGGAAGTCAGACAGATCCATTTCAATATTTACTACACTTTAAAAAAAATTTCTTGACAGAATTTGGAGCATTAATTTTATTTCTCATTTTATTCCTGGGTGTGACTTTGTTGTTGTGGCTTTGAGTGAGCAGGAGTGAGGGGCTGTTTAATTCACAAGACTAGCAGAATTATGTTCCATGCTTAGTTTAGTTTAACTTTTTGTGTCTGTTTGGTCATAGCCCTTCTGAGCCACAGGATGTACTTTCCTGACTATTTCTGCAATGGCTGCATCAAATCTGTTCACTTCAGAAACAGTCTTCCTTTGATAGAAAGCCTCTTATATACAAGATGACAATCAGTGTCATTAAAATTTTCACAATCTAAAAGCTATAAATGTTCAAATAACAATTCCTCTAGCATGCAACAGATAAA
Organism: Anthoscopus minutus; assembly: GCA_013399455.1. Lineage (NCBI taxonomy): Eukaryota > Metazoa > Chordata > Aves > Passeriformes > Paridae > Anthoscopus > Anthoscopus minutus. The sequence goes on along the minus strand of VWYI01008715.1, from coordinate 18,588 downwards.
AACTGTGCTTTGATTTACTTCTTAACACATTACTGAAGTCATCTCTTTGAAAGCTTTACAGCATGATTATTTCCCAGCAGCAGGGTATGTAGAGCCTAATTGAAACAATTAAAGTGACATCTAACAGCTTCAGTTGCATTTTGAGGATATCAGTTTGTATTAATATATTTCCATATGAACAACGTTAAAATGTACCTAGTTCTGTCAGCCTTTGGATAAATTATAATCTTAGAGAAAAATTTAAAATTCCTCTTCAAAAAGTTTGAATGTGGTTAGGGAAAAAGGACTGCCTGTGCCTATTTACTAAATAACCAGTACACATCCTGCAAAAGAAACACATTTATCTAGGACATGAAATGCTGCCTCTTGGTTGTGTATCATTTCTGATAGTGGCTATCTGTTATAATGGAAAAAGCATCAGTGATGCATCAGGATCTATCTGGCAAAGCACTGCAAGGTTCTCAATCACTTGGTCTCTGCAAGGTGACAGATGTTGCAGTTCATGGGTTTTTTCTACAGAAACTTCAATGCACTGAAAATGTCAAGTTACAGCAGCAGCAAGATCTCCATCTATTTATTCCAAACTGAATATAAAACAAAAGTCACAGCACAGAACTGACTGCCTCTGATGCATTGGATGTGTTACTCTCATTCTGAAATTCTATCAGTGCCTCTATTTCTTTTTAAGTAATGCAGCAGCCTTTTGAACAAGAATCACTGTGTGGGTCCCACAAACCCATGCAGTTGAAAAGTTTCCATCATGAATGAACCTGTATTGCCTCCCCCTTCGGCTACAGCCCATGCAGAAAGCTTTTTCTGGCACGGTGTGATGGGGTTACACCCAGCCCTCCATGCTTCCCAGCCTGCTCTATTCTCAGTGCCTGTCTCTCTTACTCTCTGGGCTTCAGAGATAAGTTAAGAAACATCTTCAGCAAAAGGGTGAGGCAAACAATGGGAGGGAAAAAATAAAAAGAGCTTGATGGTGGTTCAGAATAGGAAAGGCGTTATTTAGATTATTCTGGTCACTGTTATCTGATTTCAAGCCAGTTTAAGTTTTAGAGATAGCAACATAAGCAGAAGGCAGTTTCCAATTGTAATGGTAAATATAGAAACAGGAGGATAGGCAGGGAGGACTGCAGTTCAATATATCATGCTTGGTATATGCTGCGAATTTCCAGTTTTGCTCCAGTGACATCTCCCTGAGAAAAGCACATTGAAAATATGAAGCTTCTTTGTTTTTCCTTCAAGTTGTCCACTGCTACTAAGAGAAGCAGTTTTCCTTTTCATTAACTGGCTGGTATTGCTTTTCCTTTCTCTCAAAAAGTCATTATAATAGTCTTTTGAAACAAGAGGTTTCTCTCACACCCTCCCTGTCCCCCCCCAATTATTAATACTTTTCAGTGCCTTCATTTAGAGGCCAGAGCAATTTTTTATGCAGCCATAAGGAGACGGAAGAGAGTGTGAATCAACATTAATGATTCATTTGTAGCCAGCCCTTGGTATATGAGATTATATTCTAGGAGTTAACTTTCCTTTAAAATAATATATTTAAAGCTGCTACAACTCCCAAGGAGTTCATTGTATTCACATTTTGTGTTCATTCAACCCCACAAAACAAGCCACTAAGAGGAACTACTCAGCATTCTGATATTTCACTTTATGTTAGGTGAGTGAGAAAAGGAGTTCCACTTTAAAGCAAGAACAGTATAAATAGCAGCCCCTAACTATTTTCATCTCCTTTCTTAAGTTGAGGAGGTGGAGAGGGTGAGGGGAATTTGCACTGTGAAAGTTACGCAATCTATCATCAGTTGTTACACCTATCAAAAATCCAGCTGAACAAAAAGACCATGTTGCTGACACAGTGAGACACCTTCAAACCTTTGAAACTCAAAGGTTCAAAAAAAATGCAGGATATATCAGCAGAAGCAGACATTATGAATTCATCCCATCAATCTATTGCGTGGTGCCTGCAGGCCGCACTGTGGGAAGGATGCTGCCTGATATGCACAGCTCAAGTCAAAACATTGCAGACAGTTGAAATGTCAATTTTTTTCAATGCCAACATGCCCTCTTGTACCTACAGGAGTCTCTCCTACTTCGCCCTAGCCAAACAGTTTAGAATATAGGGCACTAGAGTGAGAAATGGCTTTAACTTAATTAATCTTTCCCAGTGAGTGTTACTTGAGAATGGGATAAGCCCAAATCAAAACAGAGAACTCCAAGAGAGTGGATTCAGATAATTTGCTTTTAATAAAAAACAAAATATAAATTTATTTGTAATGAAATACTACAGAACACTTAAAAAAACCCATTATGATCAGCTTAGAGGAGAATCTTAGGAAGATTGCCAACATTTTTTTCTTAAATATTACTTTTGAAAACATTCAGTTCTGAAAGTTTCTATTATGTTTTCTTTGATTACATACAGCAAATTTTCTTCATTTGAAAGCAAACATTTACTATTTTAATTTAGGTTTTTTTCAGATAGGGCAATTACTTCTAAAAACTGTTTTTTAAAAATGTCTAGATTTTTTCTAGATATTTTCCAGATATTTTTGATGCATTTCACATAAACAAAATCTTTGATTTGTCAACAAAAAGTGCACTGCAAATTGTATATTTAAAACCTGTTTACAAAGTCTATCTAAAGTCTTCACTTTGTGAGCAGAGAAAAGGATGTCACCTGGAAAAGGAGGAACAGCATATGTCAACATAGCCACGGTGAATACAATTTGAAAATAATTATGGTGTCAGCTGGGTCATATTTTTGTAACAGACATTTTCAACAAAATTAGCTACAATGAATTTAAACGAATAATTCCAGAGTTTTGCATTATTTTTATATGGCAAATTAGCTACAATGAATTTCATCAAATAATTCAAGAGTTTTGCATTATTTTTATATAGCAAGGAAATTCTTCATTTATGTGTCCATGTTGTTGGAAAGAGAAAAAGCTTTATCAGCGATTTTACATTTTATAAGAAAAGACTAGCTTAGTAGCTTTTTCACTTGAATCTCTCTGGAATCTTAAATCAATTTATAAAATGCAAAATGGAGTTGCACAGGCAACATTAAGAATCACTAGCTAATTCTGACACTGCATGAATTTTCATACAATTTGCAAAGGTGTGAGTCAATATAAAATGTGAATGACTTCAGTGAATCACACACTGTGTCTCCTCTGAGAAAATGATGAGATGAAGTAGTTGGTACAAGAAGCAATTGGGAAATCCACTGAACATTCACTTCACAAAGACTTATGGTTCCTTTTGCATCCTCATAGTCACAAAGAGCAGACTTAGCAGCCGTGTAATGTTTACTTAGCAAAATGCAACACCGTTGTGACAAAAATAAATATACAAGGGCATACTTTTCCAAAAGCCTGAAACCACTAAATTACCCATTTTATCTGGAGTTGCAAGCAGAAGAAAAAGCATAAGCAGTACCTTGTAAGGTAGGATTTGAGCATATCCCAACATAAACAAAAGGATTATGTTTTGGACCCAGGATAGGTGCCCGGGCCACTTTTCTGTATTGAACAGAAGCTGCTTAGGCAGGGATCCAGACAGACCAGATCAGGCCAAGAAAAGCTTCCAGTTAGCTTTGTTTTAGTTACCTGCTCAGATTATACTCTACAGTTTGAAATAAAAGGGTGCACAGGTGTATTATACTTGTTCAATGAAATATCATGCCCCCACTGTAATGCAGAACAGTTTCTCTCATTACAAAACCCCCAGAGGCAGCTGCAGATTGTAGCTGCACACTGCTCTCTAGGTCAGCTAATATTCCTGCTCACTTTTATAAGGTTTGGCCAGTCAAGAGCAAACTCAGGCATTTCAGATGAGGTACTGGCATGGTGTTTTGTCTTGTGTGGACAAAAAAGTATGCCAATATGGTGTGTAACCTGAGTAAGATTTTCATGCACAAATCAGGCAGAGTAGTGTCCCGGTTTTTGAGACAGTTATCTGTCAGGGAAGGCAGAAAAAAAATTGTAAGCCCCC
>VWYI01008715.1:0-14428 GCA_013399455.1 Anthoscopus minutus | reverse complement strand
AAAAACCTCCTCTCCCAGCAGAAACAGCTCCGAGAGTGTCTGTGTTGCTCTCCCAGAAGGACCCAAAAAACAAAACCCGCTCCCCTCCCCACTGCCCCCGGGGCTCAGCCGATCCTTTTGTCTTTTAAAGTACCGATGATGTACCAACCATCAAGGCTTTTTCTCTCAGCTAAATGGGGAAAATTCCAATAGCTAAGAAACGAAAAAAAAAACATGTAACCCCCAACAAGTAGTCAAGCTTCAACTGGAAAGTAATAAACCCTCAAGCTATTCCTGTATTTCTCCAAAACTCCCACCAGAGTAGGATGACTTCTTGCAATCTGCCCACTTTAGCAAAGAAACTGAACAGGGAGATGGAAACACAAGCTTAAATTGAAGCTGGAGCCAGAGGTGCAGTCCTGGTGAGCACAGTGCGCAGAGGAGAGTACGGGTTGGGCAGGGTAAGATTTCTGCAGTTTGTAGCACAGCCGCTGGAAGAAGTGGATTGGTGAGATAATCCACATCAACTGAACACAGAAGTGGAATCCAGTGGCCTAAAAACAGGCACCTACCACAAAAGTAAATATAAAGTACTCTGAATGCTCTCCAAAAGAGTTTGGGTCAACAACTGGTCTTTTCTGTTTGCCACATTTCCAGCCCTGTGTGGATGTCTTGGGTACCCTATAGCATCAAACATCTGCATCTTGGCCACTGACTTTCCTGCCATGTTTTGCAGCAATGTTGTAAAGTAATTCTCATTGTGACATATTTTGTAAATATTTGAATCTTGTTTTAGAAAAGCATTGTAAAGTCTTGCTGAGTATTTATTTTGCAAGAAAATTGTAAAATGCACACTCTTTCCAAAAATATATCTGTAGATCTTGTACATCTTCCTCATCTGAGCAGCAAATTCAAGTAGGAAAAAAAAATATACTAACTTTATTGTAAGGATTTTGATCCCACCGGGAGAGTTAGTGACACCATGAACATATGCTACATCACTTGAATACTCCCTAGTCTTGCTGATACATCAACCAGGCTTTCAAAATATCTTCCGAAAGCAAATTCTGGTGAGGATGTGGACTGCATTTCCTTTATTCCAGATCTGCAAATGAAGCACATTAGAGAAGGAGGGCACAGAGCCAAAATTACTGTTACCAGGTCATTAATGCAGAAAGGCTTTTTTTTTTCTTGTTGTTGTTACATACGGCATAGCAAACCCTAAGGCTCCAGATGCTCTAGCCCTGCACACACACTCCTGTGCCATATGTAACACCCACGCACATCCTGTCCTACCTCTCCAGTATCCTGTGCCATACGTCTTCTGGAGGAGTCATACCCAGCAAGTCAGACTTTTGCCATTAGGAAGGCTGGGCTGCTCCAGTAACAGTGCTGTGAGTCATGGCTCTCTCAGTGCCTGAATCATTTGAACAGCTCCAGAGACCAGTACCGCTCTTTGGGAATAGATTCCCACTTCTTCCCAGGAAGCTTTGTGCTTTTCTCTTTGCACATGAATTTAATGCTAAAAGGGACAGGTTGGCTCAGCATAGAAGGAATGTGTCACATATATTTGGCTTTTTCTAAAAGACACAGTATCCAGTGAGAGTAGGAAGGTCCAACTCTTACTCCTCATCATTTACTGTACCAGCTGGTTGACATCATTCCCAAAAAACACCACATCTGAACAGCCAGGTTAAGAAGGGCTGGAATTAACAACACAAGTGGATTTTTAAAACAATGCAGTAAGCCCTATCTAAGTCTTGCCAAATATGCACAGTGTCTCTGGTACTGACAGCCCATCAACATTTTACACTGAAGTATTGGCCCGTTGCCATAGTAAGAATGGGAAAAACTGAAACTTTGAAAACACACAAAAGATTATCTTAGGTCTGATCGTTCTCCAGTCTAATGAAACAAAATGTTTTGGCAATATATTCTTACAGATTAGCCAAAAGGTTCCCTGGAAGCTCGGATTTGCCTTAGCCTCTTTTGTCACCTATACAAGACCTTAGCAGCTCCAGGGTGTCAGCAGATGGGATGCTTCTGAAAGGTACCAGTTGAAACTTTTCAGGGAGCCCCAGGACATACTGTCTTGCAGTTTGAGTGGATTAGTCATATGATACTAAGGTGGCTGACAGCAAATTTTTCATTTACAATGGGGCATTTTCTAGTTAAGATCAGCCACAGTCTGATATGTACATGCAGATACAAGAAAAATATACATAAACTGATATGTATTTATACAGAGATATAAAAAAGATACACACGCAGAAAGACTGTTTTCTGTTTTATAAACTATAAAACAACACATACATGGGGAAGCCTTGATAAAGAGCCTGAGTAGAACGTTGGATTTATAAAGGGTTTTAGGTAAAAATCATGTTGAATGTTTTGGGACTAAATCCTCCTCCAGCCAGACTAGCACCGATGTAATTTCAGCAGAGTTATTTGTATTGGGCAAGAACTAGAGGGAAGAATGTTTCTCAAGCTTTCTTTGCCCGAGTGAAAAAAATAAGTATAGCAAATCTCAGGTGAATTTCTCTACTGAGGGTTTAGCTTGCATGCTTATATACATAGAATTTTCTCTGCATCCTTTCACTAGATGCAGCAGATCTTGATGCCCATGATAATGTTTTTTACAGATTTTTATACACTGGAATCACCTCTGATATAACAGAGCTACCATAACATGTTTAGCTTTTTAATGAAAATAGTTTCAAGCACTGGTCAGGGTTTTGCAGCAATGGAAATTTGCCCTTTTTCACCACAAAATAACTCACTGGCAAAATTTTGCCATGTGGCAGTCATAAAAATTAGTTAAGAGTCTGTCAGAACAACGTACACATTACATTTGCTGTAACATATTCACACTTGCACACACAGACCTGGAGGAGTCTGTGCAAGGCATACCCACAAAAATTACTCTTTGATTTCAGTGAAGTAATCACAAAAGATGCATTTGAATCTTCTCTAGGAAAAATGGATTTAGTCTTGAGGAATGGGAGTATCAGCCCAGGTTCTGTTGGCATCACTTGGTGGTGCCTCAAAGTTCACTTGAGAGTTCACTGGCTTTGAAGGGCATCACACTCAGAGAGAGATTGCCAGTCACAGCCTGCTGTGGCTCAGGAGAGCTTAAAGGGTCTCATTAAGACTGCTGCTTATAGGGCCACGAGAGGCTTTTGTCGTAGTAATTTTCCATCCTGGATGCAATTTGGGTTGATAACTTTCTTGGCAAATTCAGTCACAAGAAGTTGCTCCTCTTGGGTTGTTTTTGGGCAAGAAAAGAATTCCCAAGGTTGTCAGTTGAAAATCAGGACCTCATTAGACAACACTAGTTTCTGGGTGCAGACTATTCCACCATGAGAAACGTAGATGAGGCCCACCAGCATCTCTTCTTCTAGTCTAGCCTGTGACCGGGACAGTATCTTTATTGGAATGCCTCACTCTTATAAACTATAGTCTTTTGTACCCATTCTAGAAATTTCAAAATTATATTTGGCTTAATTGAGCTTTTTTGTATCCAAGTGTCATTTAAGAATCTGGGCCCATGTAATTTTATTTTTCAAAAACCACAGCACAATTTTAGTACAAGAAGACAGTTCCTTCTTCACAGTCAAAAAAAAAAATTAAATCCACTGCAATTAATAGGAAAGGAGAAAAAATTATCATTGGCATTGTCTAATACTTGTTATAAAGCAAAGAGCAAAGACTTTTTTTAAATTATGATAACACAATACGGAGCCCAGTAGCCATATAATAACACTGTAAATATAGGATAATCGACAATCTGAGTAGAATGTAACCCCAGGATAATTATGCACTTCTCTATATCTTTAAAACAAAGCCTTATCGTCACATCTAAAAAGTGGAAGTTACATGGTAATTATTCTTTGAATTACTTTGTAACTGGTAGTATAATTATCAAGTAATCTGCATGAAAATAATTAGGTATTTACATAGTCTTTGCAATGTAATTACAGAGTAGTTGGCTGATTATGCAGCATGTGCCTTGTAACAGAAAGTGATACCAGAAAGACAAAAAACCCCTATGAAAACAACTTCCATTTCAAGCAAAATGAGTTAAATTTGAAAAAGAATTTGTCTGTATTTTGAGTGAACATGTGTGTGTCTCTGTGTACAAGTGCATGCCTCTATGTTCACATTAGAAGGTGGAAAACAATAGAAACAGAAGTACAAGTCACAGCAGTTTCCTCAGTGGAAGAAATTTGTGAAATCAATAATTTCCCAAGTTAAACTTTTCTCAGAAGAAAATAAGAATTTTTTTCCATAATTCACAACTACACTCTTCTCTCCATGTCACAAGAGATGCTTAATAAGTTGATAGACAAAATATGAGGCTACAATGATTTCTACTTTGGCTGGATTTTACTCTGATTTTCACCTGAAACAAAATGAATTAATGATATAATTTTTGCTTTAATTTTAAAGGTATATTATTTATTTACTTTTTTTCAAAATTGAAAATGTGCCAGTGGCAATAGTTTACTTCTGTTGTGAGCAAGTTGCTCCAATAATTGATTTTGATCCATCTTATACATCTGCACCTTCTGCTCTGGATGCACAGTTTTAGTCATATTTAATTAACAGATGCAGACAAAGCAACAATGGAGATAATTTCTTAAATAGAAAGTAATTATTTGGTAATCATTTGCATTAAAATAGCAATACTGTGTGAACAGAATGTAAGTGCTTGAAATATTATAAATATATAGTCACAAAATAAATTACAAATGGAAAGGAATAAGAACATCCCATGAATATTACAGACAATGAGCAAGCACCGCCAACAGAAAAAAATCTGAGGAAGCAATCATTATTTTTACAGTTCTCTGTTACTAAATTGTTCTCTTCTAGATAGCTTTAGCCTCTGTTTTACTAGGCCCATCCCATCTATGGCCATCAATAAGAAAATCTTTTTCCTGTGGATTTTTAAGGCCATTGATCATTTTTGATCATCCAGGCTGAACTTCTATATAAGAGAAACTCATTCTTGTGTCTTGTCCAAACTGATGTGTCAGAGAGCTCTTCTTCAGATGAACAACTGTTTTTCCTCTGTTTGTTTGTTTGGTCTTTACTCAGAGAATTCCCCATTGTTCTTTAATTGAAATTGTCTAGATGAAATATTAAATACAAAGTTAAACAAGGATTTCTGTGTACATTTTCTTTAATCCAGTAAATAATATAATCTGATGGGAGCTATATAAATGAGTTTCTCAGATGAGTGTATAAAACTCAACTCGTTTTATTATTTTGAATATCTCAATTATTCCCTAGTGAAATATTCTAGCAAAAATTTGTGCTTAAAGGTTCAGTGAATAATAAAAACATGAGATGCACCTCACATTTCTGGAATAAACTTTTCCTGCTGAAACGAGGGCATGTTTCAAGCTGACTAACTGTGAGAGTTCATGTTTTCCTTCAGTGCTCAGCTTAATTTCATATAGAGACTAAGAGCTGCTGATAGGATTGGCACTAAAGTAACTTCTTATGTATATACATGAAATTTGAGTGTGACACTAGGCATTGTTATTTTCCAAAACTTACTTTGCATCAGGACTGTGGCATGTACGTAGTTCAGACTCTCATCTACTATCTATTTTTTGATGACAAAAAAAATCCAGATATTCCTACTTATTAGTGTGCCCACTAAATTGGTTGATTTAGTAGAAGAGAGTTGACCAAACGGCTTCAAACTTTTGTGCAAGCTATCAAATGCCTTTTCCTTACCAATAGATGTAGAATGGATGACTAGAATAATAGCTGCCTTGTGTTTTCTGTATCATTTTGATACCTTGAGGAGCTGGAACAGAGACTAGATGGAGTTAGGAGAATAAAGGATATTTATTGCAGCCTTCAAAGGCTACACCCTGGCAACACCAGTGCTACAATCAGGGCTGTGCCTGGATGGCTCCAAGATGGAAGCAAAGGAGGAATTAGTCCTGAGAGCACACATTTTATATGTTTGGGTCTCACTTGCCCGCCCTCCTCCTTCCACATTGTTTATCTGAGCCTAACATTTGAAGAAAATGTCTTTGAGTCCCTAACAAGAGTAGGATTGTTGTGTCTTCATCACCTTGTGAAAAGATCTTAGTAACCCTGAACAAAAAGCCGCACACTGACGCAGAACAGAAAACCCGAAAACTTAAGGCATCAATTTGAGTGGCAGAGGAAAGTACACCCAGCTACTTAAGGAAGCAAATGTCATTGCAGAGGTCTGAAATGCTTTTGAGCATGTGATGTGTCTTTAAAATAAAATAAAGTTCACAGCAAATTCCAGTGTCTGCCAAGTCATAAGTAAAAAAATTTCAAAAAAAAAAGGGGCCAAATTCAGAGAGACAAAAAAAATTTATTAAAAAAAAGAGAGAGAGAAAAACCCCACAGGTCAAATTCAGCTGAGGGAGGCATCTCAGTACCAAGCTTTAAGTGAGGAGGGAATGGGAGACATCAACTCCATTGTGCAACAGAACCCCAACTTCCCTTAGCTAACTGACTATGTTTAGAGCTTGTCCAATACATAAGGATTTTTTTTTTACAGTCCAGGGTGTCTGCTGGAACCCAAGGGAGAAATACATTTATGACAGCTATAAAGCTTTATAGATATGTCATTAGAAAGCTATGGACAACTGAAAGCAAACAAAACTTTGTCAGATAATAATCAGACTTCATGAGTTGTTAGCCAGTGACTCTAAGGAGTTAACTATACTGACAAGAAAAAAAAAGACTCCAATTCACAGCATGATCAGTATTTTAAGCTCCAGACAGCCTTGAAATATGTTCATACAAGTTTAAGCCATCAAGTTCCATTTCTGTTAGGCAGGAGTTTTTAAGAGCTATTTCCACTTGATTCAATTGATGTACATGATAAACAGTGCCTGAGCTAGGGCCAGCCACTGTTTCATTCTCCAACTTGCACTAGGGAACCCAAGGCCCTCAACACCTATGTATTTTTATTCCTCTGCGTTTCTCTTTTTTAAATTGACATTACTCTGTTAATTTCTGAATTACTACAGTTAGTACAAGCCGGAGCCATTAATGGCCAGCAGGTCACATAAAGCAAGTTCTTGCATGCCGCATAGCAGGTTAAATTGCCCTCTAACTCTGCAGGACAAGCCTGAATGGAGACTCCACAGGAGCACAATTGGAGTTAAGAGCTCTGAATGCTCTTCTATGGCAAATGGCAGTAGTCTGACCCTGCAGGACTCACTCTCTCCCAGCAAAGTGTGATAAAACAAATGCCTCTCTGATTAGAGGAATTAGTGCTGCTTCATCACCTGTGCATCTGTGTCTCAGTCCTCAGAGCCAAGTACTCTGCGTCAGGTGCAGACACTCTGTGACTGGGGCCCAAGACCCTAAGATGACTAGCAGACTTTTCCCACCTGCCTTATATAGTTCAGAAGCTCCCAAGTTACATGACAGCAGTTGTTTCCCAGCTGCATCACTTCCCTCCAATTTAGAAGGTGTCTCTCTGTCTTTGAGGAGCTGCAGTGGCTGTGACCAGAGGATTCTGAGAAAAAGGACTGTTTCAGCTTGACACCCAAGGCAGGCAGCTGTAATCTTCCATGCCCTCTGTTTCAAAGAGATGTTTCAAACACTGAGAAAGTTTTTATTACCAGGGAATTTCTAAGAAGCTGTGAACTCACCTGGAAGCCTTTTCTTCAGTCAGGTCACCAAGAATTCTCCCTCCTCCACCAGTCACTATTTTCACAAATTCTTTCAAATGTAATTTATCTCAGAGGTTTCATGTTTCCACGCAATCAGATAGCAGTCCAGAGAGACTAAAGAGCACTAGAATTGAATAGGGTTTTATTGGATGTGTCTAAGTAAATGTGGTTCAAGTGGCTTCTGGAATGTAAGATTCTTCTCTGAATCAAGTCGTGGTAATTGCTCATCAGCAATCATCAATACTGATCAGGTCTCATTGCTGTACTATTCGTCAATTTTCACACTGAGTTTATATTCATTTTATGCTACACCTACACATTTAAAAGCTCATATAAAGGCAAATATTGAAGCCAGGTGAGAATTCTAATTGTTAATTTTTATGTGATTCATTTATAAGCCTTCACAATATATGCTTTTAAGTGGAAAATTATTCATGTACAGGATATTGCAAACCATATTTAGTGTTTCTGTAAAACAAAGATGACTCCAGAAAAATTTTCTCCACTTAAGCTAAGAATTTCAACAATCTTTCAACTGTCTTTGAAAATACTGTATGTATCACTAACCTCAAATCCTAGAATTAAATTAAAGAATGAGTTTTTGTTCAGTCTTTCCCCAAAAGCCACTTAGCACAGGTAAGTGAATACAGTTTTTCTTTCTGGGCTCTCCTCTACCCACTGTGTTCCACCCCAGTGGCTCATGATCCTGGCCACTGCATCTTCCAATAGGTATGTGTACTCACAGTCATCCAGTAGCAAGAGGAAAAATTCAGGAGCTTACTACACTCAGAAGCCATCATCAATATGACAAATTATATACCTCAAAATTAAAAACTGACAAAAATGATAACAATTTCACACTCTGATAGAAAATTATACTTTATCTTTTGTTTCTTCTGTTTATGTAAAAGAAATTCAGAAAACACAAAGCATTTTTGTCAAATACTGATGAGATGTATCTGCCTGCTTAGGGTGCAGCCAAGAACTACTGACTTTCCCTAGGCTCTTAACCTTCAGGAAATATCATGCAACTTACCTATCATAATTTAATTAAAATTTTTCTCCAAAGAGTGAATTTAACAGCATATCTAAGGAACTGAAACTGTGAAGCTGAACAAAAGATTTTTAAAAAACCTAATGAACAACTGGGAGCAAATAAAGAAAACTACAAAAATGGCTAATGTTCAATCTGAGACAGGGTGTGATATTTAAAATAAACAAAAGTGACACAAAAGAATTCCTACCTGCATGTGCTTCCAGTTGCTGACTCTGCTGATACTTGCTGGTTTTGTGTTGGCTTTCTGAATTCACTGATAACACTGAGTTAGGAGTTTTGCACAGAAGGGTGAGATACAGGCATTTCCAGCCACATCCGTCAGATGACAGATTTATGGAGATGTTGCATTTTATTGCAATCCCATGTTTGTGATTTGGCTGTACAATGTAACAGGCTGGCAGCTTTTTCTTCTTGCCCTGCAAACAGGTGTGGATCCTGCTGGGAGACACAAAGTGATGACTCACTGCAGCAGATGGGGCTCCTGAAGTCTGTCCTGTTTGTACCAGACGTACAAGCCTCTCTGGAACACAGACCTTGTGCTGAGCTCTTTTCAGGGAGGCACATCCCAGCTAGGTCTGTCAGTGGAGTCATGGCTGACCTAGAATGTCTCTTGTTTTGGTAATAATGATTGAGAATAAAACAATCCACAAAAATTAAACACAGGCAAGCTGTTTCGAAGGAAGCTTGAAAGATTGTTTCTATATTCTATTCTAGATGCATTTCTGTATGCTTTTCCTCTCTTAGAGGTCATGAATGTCAGGATTAGATGTACTTAGCAAACCTAAACTCCATGGTTTTGCTTGATGTGCCTGTTATTCAAAAAGCATTACTTCCTGTTGTTCATTTTCAACCCACTCTCTTTGTGTTAAAACTGCAAGATGACTGGCTCTTCCAGTAGTTTAGTTTGAGAATTTCCTTTTTCTCAATAAGCCTGTGATACTAGAATAGCATGTTTCAAACATGCTACACACAAGCCAGCTCCAATATTACATCCAACAGTGAAGTACTTTTTGATAATACATACATGTGAGATCAGATCTTGTATAACATAGTTGCTCTAAATTACCAACAATTCACAGACAATGATAACTGCTAAACTGCTGTGCTGTATTTCTCCCTGATAATAGTATTGTAAGTAGATTTATGCTTTTTAGAAAAACCCTTTTTGACCCCTTTTTTGAAGGTCACAAGCTCTTCTAACATCTCTAAGATGGCCATTCTAGTCCGTCCCACCTCTACCAGTATTATTATTGCCTCCCTTCTTAAATAGATTCACTCTTTGTCCAAAATTATCCACTTCCACATTTTCATAAAATTATTTAATTAAATATTTGAAAACTTGCAAAAAGCTTAAAGGAATCAAAACTGCAGTAGAGGTAACACTGATGAAAAAGCATAAATTCTCAGTCATAGAAGCAGATGTTACTGTCTTCATCCAGTAGCACTTTCATCTGAATGAGTCTATCTTTGGTTTTTGCCTTTGCTTTCCTTTTTCTTCTGTGTTTTCACATACTGTTGATTACTGCCCATCCAAAGCAGAGAAGAAAAAGGCTCAATCCTGAATTTGTCTTTGAGAGGCACTAGTGATATGTTAGGAACTTCACAAAAGCATCTTAAACTGCATGGAAGGCACTAAAAAACTGCCATGGGATCTAATTCAAGTCTTTGAAGAAGTTCAGCTTCTACATATATTCATCACTAAGCTTAGTCATATGTCTTTTGTGGACTAGACCAACTTGTTAAGAGTCTCTCATATTGCTTAGGCACTGTCTGCACTTTATACTGGACTTTCTTTTACCAATAACAAAGGGAGAGTTCTTACTAAAAGAGCATAACACTGCTCATGAAAAATTTAGGACAAATTATTATTTTATCCTAAGCACTGAAGATACGTCAGAAATCTCTACTTTGGTAGAACTGACTGAAAAATAGACTGCTGGTTTGTACTTGCTGCTGCTATTGAGATGTTACATTTCAGCAAAATTTGTGGCCAAAGTTTAGGATTTGGACGCTTCAGTGACCTTAAACAGAAACTCAGTGAACGTGAATGTGCCTCTTTAAGCTGCAAGATCCTGTGACAGTTCTGTTTGTGTAAATGTATAGCACAGAGTCAAGAAAAAACATTACTGAATGTCTGCGCAAAGGTATCGAGGTGTAGGATTTTTGAAAATAGCACTGTTTAACTTGAATTTTGAAAAATTATGTCATTGCTATGAAGCAACCATGACTCTTCTTTGTAAGGGTTCATGAAAGAGAGCAGTCTTTAAACCAGAGAGCAAAATGCTTCTCCTTTCTCCTCATTTTCCCAAGAGTGTGCTGGGGACAGTCCTATTAGATCTTCTTGCTCTTCATTGTAAGTGAGGAAGAAACATCTGTAAGTTTGATAAATCACAAGTTTCTCTGAATGTCTCGTAATAGGGTTGTGCACACAGAGTTAGGAGACAGCCCAGCAGGAGAACAGTGACAATATCTTTAACTGTGTGCTTTCTGCTCTCTGTCACTGGCCAGCTGATCTCATCACATCTCATCTTTTATTGCACTGATGTATTATATTCTGAAGAAAATCCTGTAATATTCTGTCAATACAGCACATTCCCTCAGTATATTGTTTTGGTAAATAAAGTACATAATGCCTCACCCCTTTTCCATTTGTGCTCAAATTGATTTTTTCATTGATTACTCAGAATTTCCAGTAGTGCTTCATTGCAGTCACTCAACTTATAATATACATTTTGAGATAAAAATCAAAATTGAAATGAAAAAAGTCTTGAGTAACCTTCTTGTCACCTACAAATAATTAAACCTTTTTTTAAGCTTTAGTGGACAGTTTTATTTAAAGACAGACTGTTTAGCATGCAAGTTACTTTATCAGAATCCTCAGAGTAAAACTCATTTTAGTAAAAAAACCAAAGCTGATCCTCCATAGTTATTCATGCAAAATAATTCACACTTGCTTAAAGGAAAAAAAAAAAAATTAAAAAGGAAGGTGATTACAAACCATGCTATAGCAAGGAAAACAAAATTAAATAAAACTTTTTAAAACCTTGCAAGGGTCCAGACCATACATAATACTTCAAAGGCAGTAATAATTCTGGCCAATGTTGACCACAAAATATCTTAAATCTAGGAGTCAAAGAGATCTCCCAGTCACAGGCTATATTGCCACAGTTGTCCTTTGGTGTGATGGATAACTGCACTTACTGGCTGGATAACCTATTTGCAGCCTGGTGGAGGCCTTGGACAGGGCAGACAGAAAGACTGGCTCTGCAACAGAAGGAAAGGCTTCAGAGACCAAAAAAGAAACAGGCTTCTTGGGACAAGTAAAACAAACAGAACAACAGAGGCAGGAATGAGATCAAAAGGTCTAAACAGAAGTACAAGATGAGACAAGAACAGACGTCTGGACAGCAGCCACATTTCTGCAAAACAATTCTTAGCAGGCAGTGGAGGGAGACTCTACCCACATTTGCACGATGAAGTCAGTGTCCCAGCTGCAGATTCAGACCCAGAATAAAGGGGGAGTGGAGAGGTAGGGTGTGGGAGGCAGGGAGACAAAGAGGTTGTGCCACGTTGCGTGATGTAGTTGCAGGCAGCCAGATGTACAATCCATTCCATTCAAGCAGGAGCTGCAGGCATCTGTCAAAGCGACACCTCCCCCATGGAGCTTCCTCCTATCTGGCTGACGGATGGCTTCAGAGTTGCCAAACATATTTGTTCAGTAGAAGGGAAGCACCAAAAGCCATTCCTTATTAACCTCCTCAAACAATTTGATCAGAACCTATTTCCAAAAGCATGTGGGATAGAAGAATCTAGACCACAGATAATTTTTCTTCCCAGATACCCAGTTTCTTTTTTCTGTCTTTTGTTAGGACCTCTTAAATAAATCATAACAATCCAGAATAAAATCAAATTCTGAGATGTCTGGGCAAAATATTTTAATTTCTCAAAATCAGCAGAAATGTGATGAGTCATGCTTTCTTTAATGTCAGAGAATGCAGTGGAACAAGCTCCTTTCCTAATCTACAAGAGAAAATTTCATCCTCTAGTCTATTACAGCTTCTCTGTGCCTGTTACCAAGGAGAATTAAGAGGAAAGGTTGTCAACATGCTTCCCACTCAGATACTCAGAGAGGCAAAAAGGCAATTTAAAAAAGGCTTCAATACTGGGTATCTGACATTTCATACAGATTATGTGACATCATATGTAAAACTTATACATGGACTGTCTTTATAGTTTACCCTATAGTTTAAATTACATTGATAAAAGCAGTAGAGTTTAAAGTGGTCAAGATAACAAATCCAAAACATTTGTATCCTTCCTGGGAATCAAGTTCAAGAGGGTGTATAATCCACCAGACCATTTGATTCTTTTCACTATTGCAAGGAGAAAAAAAGATAATTCCTACTTTTTCACTCTGAAAATAAGAAGACAAAATAAAGGTTCAACTCTAAGAATATATTCCAAGAGGCATTTAGAGCAACTTTCCTTAAAAAGGACAATCATTCAAGGGATTATAGATCATCGCTTCCCTAAGTCCTCCCACCAAGACAATATTCTTTCAGCAACTTCACATGTTCTTGATCATTCATATTTGAAGCTTTAGTACCATTGACTGGTCCTGCTTTTGGGGGGATTAACGTGATTTCAATGAGGTGAGCTGGTGCTCTGCAAGCTTACAGCACAGAGCTTGAAGTGTATTTCAGGACCATTATATCTTCCGTCCATAACTACACAGCCCTGAAGTGTCATAGCATTTTGTTTCACAGTGACTTCCACTGAGGACAAGTTTTTAGAATAGGCATCACTAGGCAATGGGTCAGAAGTATGTTTATCTCCCTGAATTGTCCAAGCTTTCTGAACAAGAGAAATTGATAATTTGGGTTTCTGAATGAGGCTTAGCCTCCTTGGAAGCTGAGCAATGAAAGCCTATCGCCATGGGGTGCGCTTTCAAAGAGTCACATGGGGCTTTAGCAGTGTTTTTTCATGTATTATTCAAGAGCAAAGGCCTGCCTTTGTATTTTCAGTTGAAGAGCATTGGGTGAAAACAAGTAAATGTATATATGGACATGCATAAAGAAATAGTTTTTTGTTGGTGCTCCTTTATATAATACATCCAAATTTCTTCAGTTGTCTAGAGTCACTCCTATCCATTGGCTGCAAAGGATGCAGTTCTTTCTCAAGAAAGGGATGTGATCTGGGTAGGTAAGGTCTCGAGGGCATTCCTTACCCATCCCTAGACAATTTTATGAGTAATCAGTAGTTAAAATGACTGTAACCTTAGGTATCTAACAACACATTTCCACACAAATATATCACATTGCCACAGTCATACACTAGTGGCCACGTGTTCTATGATTGTAGATAGACTTCTTTCACATAAACTCTAATACTTTTTAAATGACACTTTGTAGGAATTTCCTAGATTTTTAGCTTTGGTTTGGTAAGAGAAAGAGTATTGTGAAATAAGAATGAAAGGCACTCCTATTACAGAAAAAAAATGTTTGTTAGTAAACTACATGTAATTTACACTCCTTGTTCACATTCCTCATCTTAGATTACTGAAAATAAAATTTTATTTATTTTTATAAATACAAATTTATCTGTAGTTAGATTTTTATATTCTGGAACTCAAAGAAGGCACTTAAATCAGGATTTGAAAACCTTTCTAAATGAGTTTTTCTATTGAAAATCTTTCCATATTCTGTTACCT
>VWYI01008713.1:75941-88959 GCA_013399455.1 Anthoscopus minutus | reverse complement strand
ATTCCACCCCCGGCCACCCAGCGTCACGCGTGGGGAGGGGGCGGTTGGGACGGACCGCGGGGGAACCCCGTGAGGGTGCCACGGGGGGGGCCTGCTGCTTCTTCCCCCGCACCCAGGCCCCCTTTCCTGCGCCCCACGAGGGACCCCGACCCACACAGAGGCCCCCCCTCCCGCTCCTACCGTGTCGGGGCCATCGCGGCGGCCGAGCGCGCGCAGCAGCGTCCCCATGGCCCCGGGGGGCTTCATGGGGGTACTCCACGGGGGCCTCGGGGGCGTCCCAGGAGCTCCCGGGGGCCGGCTCAGGGCTCCCCGTGGGTCCCGCGAGCGGCTCCGTGGCCGAAGGCGCGCGGGGAGGGGCCGTTTCCGCGAGCCCGGAGCCGCTTCCCGTGCTGGGGGGGGACACGGACACGGGGGGGACACGGGGGGGACGACATGGGAACGACACGTGTGGCCACGGGGAGGGGACACAGGGAGGATCATAGGGGAAACAAGGAGAGGACACGGGGGACGCACAGAGGAGACACACGGGAGGGGACACCGACACGGGGGTGACACGGGCAGGGGACACCGGGAGGATCACAGGGGAGACAAGGAGAGTGACA
Organism: Anthoscopus minutus; assembly: GCA_013399455.1. Classification (NCBI taxonomy): domain Eukaryota; kingdom Metazoa; phylum Chordata; class Aves; order Passeriformes; family Paridae; genus Anthoscopus; species Anthoscopus minutus. The sequence continues at coordinate 88,357 of VWYI01008713.1, read as the reverse complement.
CAGGGAGGACACACGCGGGGGACACATGGGGCGACATGTCCCCCTGCTGACGCTGCCAGTTTCCTCTTTTCTTGCTTCCAGGATCCCCCAAAATTCCTCCCGAACACCTCCGGGACCTTCCTGGCCCTGTCCCCGCCCCCTCTTCATCCTCCTCCTCCCACCGTTCCCCGTTAAGCCGGGACCCCCAGAACTCGGGGGAAAAGAAGGGGTTGGACCCACCCCATGGGGGACCCCCAAAGTCCAGAAGGGGGATGCTGAGACCCCTTCCAACGGGATCCCCAAATTCAGTGGGAAAGGGGAATGGATCCTCAACCCCTGTGACCCCCAAACTTGGGGCAGGGGATGTAGGTTTGCAGGGGCTCGAGGGACCCCACCAAGCCCCGGATGGGCTCCCCAGGGGAGCGCAGGGACCCCAAACCCCATGGGATGCCCCTGGGGGAGCTCATTTCAAGGGGAGGAATTGGAGGGTGTGTGTGTGGAATGAGGGTACAGCTGGTTTTGGGGGGTGTTGGGGTGGGAGTTATTGAAGCGGGAACATTTTGGGTTGCAGGGGGGAGTTGAGGAGGGGCTTTTTGGGGTACAGGGAGAGGATTTGGGTTTGAGGGTTTTGGGGCACATAGAAGGGGCTAGGCAGCCTGATCAGGCCACCCTCCCAAGTCATGGTTGTCAGGGTCCCCCTTCTCCTGGTCCCTGAGGTCCTCCCAGTTCTTGGGGTCCTCTCTCCACCACCCTGCCCGGGACAGACCCCCCTTTGTGGGGCCAGAGCAGCCGCGGGGGGGGCCCGCATTCCAGCGGTGTGGGAGGCGGGTTCCAGCATTCCAGCAGTTGGGAAGAGCCAGGAAAGAGGAAGGGCTGGGGGGAGCCATCTCGGGGCTCAGTGCTGTGCCTGCGCCCCCAATTAATTACCGTTCATCAGCAGGAGTGGAGGAGGGATGGAAGGAAGCAGATAAAGAAGGATCAGGATGAAGGTGGAGGAACAGTGAAAAAGGAGGAGGAAGAGGATGAAGAATTAGGGTTAAGGAAGAAGATGTAAGGAGGAAAGTGAAGGAGGAAGCAGAAAGAATGGAAGGACAGTGGGAAGGAAGAAGGAGGAAGGAAAGAGAAGAAAGAATGAGGTGGAAGGAGGAAGGTAAAGGGGAAACAGAAGGAGGAAGAAATAATGAAGTGGAAGGGGGGAGGAAGAAGAGAAGATGGAAGGAAGGAAGAGGATAAAGGTGGAAAAGCAGGAAGGAATAAAGAAGGATGAAGGAGGAAAAGAAGCGGGACAAGGAAAAGGAAGGATGACGAAAGAGAAGGGTGGAAGAAGGAAAAAGAAGGAGGCCCAGAGAGAGTAAGGCCAATGCCAGAACAGGAAATTTGCCCTGGGGGGCTTTGGGAACTGCCCTGTTCTCCTTTGAGGGGGGATAGGAGAACGGCAGAAGGATTTGGGGCTTTCTTGATCTTGTTAAGCTCATTTTATTGGAGAAAACGAAACAGCCCCCAACCTGGGGGAGAAACCCCAAACACCCCCCTGGGGGCCCCAAAACACCCCCAAGACCTCCCAAAACCTCTAGGAAGGCTCTTTTTACACATTTTTGCAGCCTACCCCAAATCCCAAAATCTTGGAATTATCTTGAGGTTCTGGGGTGGAAATCCAGGGTTTCCTGTGTAAAGGGTGGGGTTTGCATCCCAAAAATTGGGCAGGGGAACTGCGTGAACACCTGTGAGCAGGAGGATGATGAAGGTGTCCAGGGGGAAACTGACATTCCAGAGGTGAGGAAAATGGGGGGTGGAGGGGGATCCCAGACCCCAGAGTATTTCAGGGGGGGATTGGATGCCTCCCCCGTCCCTGTTTTGGAGGGGCTCCAGTGAGGAGGGGGGTGGGAGGAAGGCCAGCTCTTCCTCACCCCTTATTCCATGGAAAACACGGAGGTGGGGGGGGTTGCTTTTCCTTTGAGGAAACTCTTGGAATTACCTCTCCTGCCCCCCCCACGCTGACTTTGGGGTGATTCCCATGCATTCAGGGTGGGTTTTTTTCCAGATTTAAGAAGCTGTAGCTGAGGGAATTGATGAGTTTTAGGCTTTATTTCCATCTCGCCTGGATCAAGGTTGGGATTTTTGAGAATCTCTGGAGATTCCCACGGCGGCTGAGGAGGAGGAGGAGGAGGAGGAGGAGGAGGGGGAGGAAGCTTTTACTCAGCTCCTTCTTCATCATCACCTTCATCCTCCCCATCCATGGAGAGTGCGGCGTATTTGCTGGCATGGCTGAACTGCAGGGAAAACCAGGAAAAAAATCCCCAAAAAGGGATTTCAGAGGGATAAAGATTCCCCGGGGCTCAGACATCCCAAAACCAGTGGGTCATGGCCCCCCAGAAGGGGCCAGAGACATCCAAAATTGCTGGGATGGTTGAGCTGGGAGAGCCAAGGGCATCATGATTGAAAAAAAATTTCTCAAGCCCCCAAAAAACCAAGGTTTGAAGAGGATGAAGACCTCCACGGGGTCATGCACCCCAAAAAAGGGGGAGTCAGAGCCCCCCAAGAGGGGTCTCAAACTGCACATGGCTGAACTGTGGGGGTGGGCAGGAGGGGAGCAGTGAAACAGAAAATTCCCAAGATACCCCAAAAAATGAGATTTGAGGGGTCAAAGTCCCCTGGGGGTGCACTCACCCCAAAGAGGGGTTGCAGCCTCCCCTGTTAAATGGAGCCATGGAGGGTCAGTTATGGTGAAAATCCCCCAAACCCGGGATTTAAAGGGGTCCCTCCCCCCCACTTTGGGTCCACCTGGATCCTTACGGATGGGGGGGTCTCCTCCAGTTTCTTTGGCTCATGCTCCTTCCGGGGGTCCCTCCTGGGAGGGAGAGGTCAGAGGTCAATTTCCCAGGGAAATTCCCAGTGCCTGGGGGGATTTCCCGGTTCCTGAGGGGTGTCTGGGGCAGGGGCCTCACCTCTCAGGATCCCCCATTCCTGCAGGGCCGCGGCTGCAGCTCCGGCCCTTGGAGCTGTTCTCCCGACCTCCCTCTGACTTCAGTTCCTCTGCTGGAAAACGGTGGGGGGATCACAGCCCCCAAAAGCCCCTGAGTCCCCCAAGCCCTCCTGAGCCTCCCAGCAAGGCCTTGACATCCCCAGAATCCCCCCACCTCCTTCAAACCCCACCACAAAATCCCTCCCATCATCTCCAGGTGGGGAGGGGCCGTGGGGGCCTCCACTGAGGAGAGATAAAAGGGGGATGGGCATCAGTGGGGTCCCTGGAACGGCCCCATTCCTAGGAATGGTGGGATGTGGCACAGGAATATTAGAATGGTGCACAGCGAATTCCTGGGAATATTGGAATGGGCACTGGAATATCCCTGGGCCCTGGGAATGTCAGGATGGGGTACAGGAACATCCTGAGCCCTAGGGACGTTGGGATTGGGCACAAGAATGGAGCCCAGGAATACACCTGAGAATGGTGGAAGGTGGAAGAGGAAGGTTGGGATGGGCAGAAGAGCCTCCACGGGCTGCAAGTGTTGCGATGTGCCACAGAACACTGGGATGGGGCATGGCAATATCAGGGTGTGTGGCAGAACATCCCTGGGCCACTGGGCGTCACAGTGACTCCATGGAATACGCCAAAGAAACACTGGGTTTGGTAACATGAACTCCGGGAGGTGCTGCACGAATACTGGGATGGGGCACAGGAACATCTCTGGGATACAGGAATGCTGGGATGGGCCTTATAAAGGCTGGGACAGGCAGCAGAACTGTTGGCCTTATAAAGGTTGGGACGGGCAGCAGAACTGTTGGAATGCACTACAGGATCATCCCTGGGAATGTCAGGGTCCCTTTTCTTCTGGCCCTGGGGTCCTCCACCAGGGAAAACCAGGAACTCATGGAATGCTTTTGGCTGGAGAAGTCCCCCACAGCCAGGCCATTCCTTTGTAGGACACCCACCTGGTTGGGGAGGGTTGCTCTGAGTCAGAGCTCTGGGAATTGCCAGGGGTATTCTGGCTGCTCCGTTTCATCCAGGCGTTTTCCTTGGGAGGCGGTGCTGGCATCACCTTGGGCTTCTCCTCCCGGGATTTGGGGGGGGGTGAGGGTGGCTCCTCCTCCTTTCCTAGGGGCTCATTTTCCAGGGATTTTTCACTCTCCCTCCTCCGTGTTGCTGGGGGGACACGAATCCGTGTGGGAGCTGCTGGACACCCTGGGCTGGGATGCTCCGGCTGCCCCAGATCCTGACTCACTCCGGCCGGTGGGGCCGGAGCCCGTGGACGTTCCTGGGGGTCCAGCAGGGCCACTCTGGGAGGATTCGCTGCCTGTCCGGGATCGCTCCTGGTTCTCCTCACTCCGCCAGCTCGGATGCCTGGCATAGGGCAGATACAGGATCAGGGCTGCCCCATCCTACTTCTCCCATAGGATGAGCACCACCCCACCCAACCCACTCCCAAGGAATCATTCCCACCCATCCCACTTACTTTTCCATGGGGACCATTCCCTGTCCCTCCCATCCCTCTGTGGCAATCATCCCCAAATTTCCTGAGGGATCAGTTCCATCCAATCCCCCCTCCGTGTGGAACACTCCCTGTCCATCCCCACCTTTGCCATGGGATCATTCCCAGCCTATACCCCCTTTCCCAAGAGACCATCCCCTACTCCTCTCACTTTTGGTGAGATCCCTTTGGGTGGGATCACTCATTGCTCATCCCATCACTACCAAGCAGTCATTCCTTACCTATCCTACCTTTCCCAAGAGACCATTCCCAGCCTTTCCCAGCTTTCCCAAGGTATTATCCCCACCCCACTCCCTCTTTCCCAAGGCACCATTCCCACCTTTCCCGGGGCCGTCTGTCGATCCTCTTGTCATCCTCCAGCTGCCGCTGGAGCTTTTCCTGCTCCTTTTGGAGCCGCTCCTCCACTTCCCGCTCCCGAGCCGCTGTATCCACAGGCTTGGCCCCCCCAAAGATGGAAGCAGCCCGGCTGGATTGGGCAACGGGAGCTCCGGAAGTTTCCTCTTCCTTGGGAGCACTGCGGGGCTTCAGGTTGAGCTTCGGTCTCTGGGTGGGACCTGGGAATGAGCCGGGAGATCCCAATGGGAACTGATCCTGCCTGGAACAGTGCTGGGACTTAAAGGATAATGCCTGTCCCACCCCACCATTCTCAAGGGATTACCTCTTCCCCAGCCCACCTTTCCTGGGGGATCATTCCCACTCTTTCACTTTTCTATGGGGAACATTTCCATCCTAACCCACCTTTACTGAGGGACCACTCCCTGTCCTTCCCACCTTTCCATCGGAATTACTCCTATCCCATCCTGCCTTTCTCAAGAGACCCTTCCAACCCCATCTCACCTTTCTATGGGAATCATTCCTACCATATTCCACCATTCCCAAGGGACCATTCCCTATGCTCTGACCTTTTTCAAGGGATAATTCCCATTCAATCCCAAAGGAATAGTCCCCCGGTTTCACCCCACCTCTGTCCTCGCGGCGAAAATCATCCCGGCTGTAATCATCCCGGGAATTCCACCGATCCATCCGGTCATCCCGCCGGTCATAACGATCCTCATAGCCACGGTAGTCATCGTCCCGGCGGTATCCGCTTCCAAAGGCTCTCCGGCCGCTGCCTATTCGGGAATCGTAGCCTGGGGAAGGAGATGGTTCTGTCTGAGAGTGACTGGGGATAACGCAGCCCAGATTCCCAGCGACAGGTGTCTGGGAATTTGGGGGATTCCCAGCTACTTGCTGGCCATGGGGGGAGATCTCACTCCCACTCTCTCTGCCCCTGAAAACCCTTGGGAATTCCCACCTCGGTCATAATCCCTGCTGCGGTCGTCATAGCGATCCCGGCTCCCAAAGCCGCGATCCATGTCCCGTCGTGGCCCGTCCCGATACCGGTCGTCATAGCGATCACGATATCCTGCAAGCAGAATGGGGTTTTACTGGGATAGGCACAGATTCCACAAGGAGGAAAATCCCAGTACTGCTCCATGTGGGAGAGGAGTAGGCTCCATTTATCCCTACAAACTGGGAATGAGCTCAGGTTGGAATGAGCTCATGTGACTCCTAATCTCAGGCAGAACAGCGTCATGTGCCCCTGGATCCTGGGATAAAGTTGGTTCCCAGGACACAGGGGAAGGAGGAAATGCCTGGCCCATTCCCTTCACTCACTGTCCCCAAATCCATCATCACTCCGGCGCGGGGGGTAGTCATCAAAGGCATCAGGAGCAGCTGGACGCGCGCGCCAGTCGCTCTCAAACCGCTCTGAGTCGCGGAAGCGATCCCGATCTCTGCCAAAGCAGCGATCATCCCGGTCTGCTATGAGCCAGGGACACAGACGAGGCAAAGACAAGGGGAGGGAAAGAGAGGGAAAGGAAAATTAAAAGGGAAGGAAGGAAACAGGGTAGAATTGGGGCCGGGCCCTTGGCCACTCTCCCTGAATTCCTACCCTGCTCAATCCATGTCCTCAGCTGGACGCTCACCTTTATCCTGAGCTTGATCCGCCACATCCACTCGTATCCTTCTGTTTCCTAAAGACTGGGAACAACAGCGGGAAGGGAGTGTTGGGCTGGGAATTCAGTCTCCATATTCTACCTGACTCTCTCCTCTTCCAGCTGGAAGCCATTTATTTGCCCTTTTCCCATCACTCCTGGCCCATGTCCAAATCCTTCTCCAGGTTCTCGAAGCCCTGGAGCAGCCCCTTCAAGCCCTCTAGAAAGCTGGGATTGGACTCACCTCTTCGTTAAGGCTCAGGGCCTGAAACAGGGAATCGATATCCTCAAATTCTGCATATCCAAAACCTTTCAACCTCTCAGGATTGGTGGGTTCCCGTGGGAGCCGCACGGCGCTGATCTGTGAAGGGAGGGAAGGCAGAGAAGCTCCCCTCAGGATCTTGGCTTCCAAAGAGGAATGCGGAAGGATGGCAGGATCTGGGATGGACCAACTCATAGATATCCAGGGATTGAGGGGGTTCCTCATGCATGAAGAGGGGTTCCACCCCAAACACAGCAGAGCTTTCCAGTATCTTTAGATTGAGGGACTGGGAAGAGAATTCCAGCACTGGCAGCTGCACTGGAAACAATGGGAAGGACTAGGTATGCTCTGCAGGCTCCAGCCTGGGCTCAGGGAACCAGGAGCCATCTCAGAGCTCATCCCAGTGGAAAACCAGCCCTGGATGTGTCCAGCACAAGTCCCACATGGATACAGGGTAGCTCACACCCCCCTTTCCCTGGATTTCAGCTCCCAAAGTGTGGGAGCTCCTTGCACTTTCCTGATTGGAGCCCTGGGAAGTATCAGGAGCCACTAACATTCCTAAATGGCATCTCGGGGGGTCACGGGGTCCCCAGAGCATCCCTTGGACTTTCCTGGGATGGATTTCCTGATGGGAAACCTCTTGGAAAGCCAGGATCTAGCTTGGACCAAAGGAGAATCCACAATGCATCCATGAAATTATTTTTAAAGGACAGCCAATGCCAAGAAGAGGGAAAAGGATTGAGGAAGGCCGGAGGAAGGTGAGGAGCTGGAGAGGGAAGAGCAGCATTGGTTCAAAATGGAATAAACTTGGTATTCCCCAATTTGGGACTAATTTCCCTTTGCTTTTCAACACCTCTATGTGATGCATGAGATTACCACCTGGAAGCAAGCCAGCTGCCCTGCTCCATTCCCCCAGGCAAACCTCCACCTGATTCCACAGGGAAACCCCCCCACTGGCGGCTTCTCAATCCCACTGGAGGAGCAAAAATGGCTGAGGAATCATGGGATTGTCTCAGGATCAATCTACAGACACCAACATCCCAGGAAAATGCCCCATGGCAATGGATACACGTGCCCAATAGAGAGAGAAGAGCTGCATCCCAGGTCCCCATGGCATTCCTGCCCACTAGAATGTCACTCACATTGAGGCCTCGGAAAAAATCCTTGATGGACTCTTCTGTGACATCGTAGGGCAGGTTTCCCAGGAATGCCGTGTACGGGGGGGATTTGGGGAGACGGCTTCTGTCGACGTTGGGCTCACGGGCAGCACGTGGGGCCGTGGGAAGGATGGAGCGGTCGATCGGAGGCGCCCGGTAAACGTCATCATCATTGCTGTGCCACATGGTGGAGACTGCAGAGAAATCCAGGATGTGGACACGACGCACCTGGCTGGGGCCAACTGGGGCCGTCCAGAGCTGGCCAGGTCAACTGGAGTCAGCAAATCATCCCAAAACCCACCCACGCGGAGGCAGCTGAAAGCAACTGGAGGCAATGGGAAGAAACCAGAGTCATCCAGAGCCAACCAGAATCCAGCAGAGCAACAGCAACTGCTGGCAGCATTGGAAATCCATGGAAAAGGTGCCTTGAAGCCATCCGGAGCGGCCAAGGCAGGGATGGACAATCCCATAGGATGGCTTTATAGGATTCATTCCTGCTTGGATTTCAGTCTGGCTCAGTAGGAAGCTCTGGTGAATCTGGTCCCCAAACCCCTCAATACGCCATTCCTGCTCCCCCACTTCACTGGACAATGAGTCTCATCACTAAGGAAAACTCACATGGCTCTCCTAGCTTCATTATTCCCCAAACAAGGAACAGCCAGCAGATTTTTCCAGTTGTGGGTGCCACTTGCAGCTAGGAATGCCAATCCAGAGCTGGGAACGCCAACCTGGCGGGAATTATGTTCTAGGAGCTGGGAATGCTGACCCAGAGCTGGGAATGACAGTCTGGGAGCTGGGAATGCCCTCCATGTTCCAGGAATGCCCCTCTGGGGCATTGGAATGTTGATCCTGAAGTGGGAATGCCAGTCTGGGAGCTGGGAATGCCAATCTCAGAGCTCAGAATGGTGCCCAAGGATTCGTAACGCTGTTCCAGCTCTGGTAATGATGCCCCAAGGACTAGGAATGCCAATTTCAGAGCTAGAAATGCCATTCTGGCGGCTAGGAATGCTATCCTGGCTCCAGAAATGCTGCTCTGAGGGCTGGGAATGTCAATCCCAGAGCTGGGAATGCCATCCTGGCTTCAGGAATGCCATTGCTGGGGCCAGGAATGCCATGCTCACCTTCCAGGTCATCGGTCTCGTCGGCCCAGCTCACAGGTTTGGGGATGTAGGTGGGGCCCCCCCCGCCCCCCCCATCCTCCGCCAGGAAATCCGTGAGCGTCAGCGTCTTCCCCTTCTTTGGCTTCTTCTTTGCTGCCGCTGCAGGAGTGACCGGAGACATGGATCAGAACAGGAGTGGGGGGAGAATTAGACAGGGAGTGGATGGGAATGAGAGAGGGAATGAGAATGGGTATGGTCAGGAAAGAGAGGGAATAATAATAGAATCAGAGTGGGAATGGGAGCAGGGATAGGTGGGAATGAGAGAGGGAATGGGCAGGAATGAGAGCAGGAATGGGTCGGAAAAAGAGTGGGAACGGGAGGGAATTAGTGGGCATAGGTAGAATGAGAGCAGGGACATAGAAACAGGGCAGGGGCAGAGGGGACTGGGGACACTGGGGTGTCCTGCGGGAATGGGACTGGGGACACCAGGATGGGACATGGGGCACAGGGATGGAACACGAGGATCTGACATGGAATATGAGGCACCAGGATATGAGACACAGGACACTGGGATGGGACAGAGGACATCGGGATGGGACATGAGAAGCTGGGATGGGACACTGTGATGGGACAAGAGCCACCAGGACCTGACACTGAGAGTGTACTCGAGGAGCTGAGTGGCGACATAAGGTGCCAGGATCACATGAGGTACCAGAATATGGGACACTGAGAAGGGACAGGAGGTGCTGTTATGGGACATTGGAAGGGGACGTGGGATGCCAAGAGGTGACAGGAGCCACCAAGATGGGACACAAGACCTTGGGATAGAGCACGAGGTGACAGGATGGGACACAAGGTGGGACATGGGACACTGGGATGGAATGGGAGGAGCTGGGATGGAACAGGAGCTACTGGGATGGGACAGGAGCCACTGGGATGGGACAGGAGGAGCCAGGAGGAAACCGTACAGGAGGACATGGATGGGATGGGATGGGATGGGATGGGACACAAGATGTAGAGGACAGGATGGGATGGGACAGGAGCCACTGGGATAGCACAGTGAGGTGCCAGGAAGGGACACAAGACGGAACACAAGGCAGCAGGATGAGACAGGAAGTGCTGGGATGTAACACAGAGCACCAGGATGGGACAGCAGCCACTGGGATGGGACAGGAGGTGGGAAACAAGGAATCAAGGGGAGACAGGAGGTGTCAGGATGGGACATGAGGAGCCAACAAGATGTGACACCAGTCACTGGGATGGGACATGAGGCATCAGGATGGGGCAGAAGGTGACAGGATGGGACATGAGATGGGACATGAGATGGGACATGGTGTACTGAGATAGGACAGAAGGCACTGGGAGGGGACACAGAATGGGACAGGAGGCACCTGGGTGGGATATGGCACTGAAAGAGGACACGAGGTGCTGGGATGGGCCATGAGGCCATCAGGGTGGGACACAAGGTGGGAAAGGAGCCATCAGGATGAGACAAAAGGAACCAGGAAGGGATGCAAGGCACCAGGACAGGATACAAGGAACTGGGATGGGACAGCACGCAGCACAGGTGGAGCCAAGAGATGACAGGAAGTGACAGGATGGGACATGGGGCACTGGGATGGGACAGGAGCCACTGGGGCGGGATATGACCCCAGACTGGGACATGGAACACCAGGATTGGACAGGAATCCAACGCAGGGGACACCTCGGACACACAAGGGGAAAGGTACCACCGAGCCACCCCACAGCCCCCTTTATTTGCTATTCCCACAGGGAAAACTGTATCCCATCCCCTCCAGGGACACACCCAGGCACATGCTGTGACCCTCCTGGAAAACTGGGATATTTCCTGGAAGGCAGGTTTTCATTCACAATTCCCCCAGTCTTCCCTCCTCCCAGGAGGAATTGCTGCCCTCATGCGGCTCTGCTGCTGGATCTGGTGCCTTTCCCGGCAAAACCACTGCATTTTCCAGGAAAAATCCCTCCAGGTGGAGCTGGAGGGGTCTTGGAGACCCAAAGTAATGGTGGATTTCCCTCCTTCCCCCGTCAGGTTTTGGGGAAGTCAATTGCGCTCCCAGGGGAAGGAAAACTAATGGGTTTTAAGGATATGAAAGACAAAGGCTTGAAAAAACATCCCTCTTTTTTTAAGGAGACATCATGAATTTTTGGATGGTCAAAGCTCTGACTGGACAGTGGAATAATAATTAATTAATCAAGTGAAGGGCTTTAACGAGGGTAAAAAGGATGGAGGTGGAATGCTGGGATTGCTCACAGAATGGCCTGGAAATGTTATTTCTCGGACACCCAGCATGGAGAGAACCACCAGCAGCGTCTTCCCATGGGATTTGGGAAGGGGTGGTGGTGGTGTGTGAGACCACTGGGATGGCTCCATCTTCCCCCAATCCCTCCCTTCTCTTCCCACCATGGATTTCAGGGAAATGCGTGACTGTTCCGGGAAATCTACAGGAATCCCAGCCTGCGATCCGGGAGCCCCAAGACCCTCAGAGCTGCCCCAGGATGACCTGATCTCCCCCAGGAAACTATCCTGGGACACTCCTGGGAATGCGGGAAGCACCTGAGGCCAGGGGAAAGCTGGGACAGGGATGGATCCAGGTGGGAAACACCGAACCTTGGGATGGGGGGACACCTTCCAGCCCCCTCGTGCTCACCCTGGTACCAAGGAGAGCCGGGGATCCCGGGAGATGCTGCGGGATCGGGAATGGAGTGGGGAGCCGGGATGGGACTGGGGGGAGTTTGGTATGCCACTCCACCCTGGACCGATCCCTGGAGGGGCTGGGAGGAGTCATGTCCCGCCCGCCTCCCCCGTTACTAATCCCGAAGAGCCTNCTCCCGCGCGCACGCGCCAAGCCGCGCCCGGCGCGCGCACGTCAATCACCGGCTGGGCGCACGCCCGTCAATCACCAGCCAGGCGCGCGCGCCCCCGCCAATGGGAGGCAGTGGGGTGTTGGGGGGGCCCGGCGCGCGCACGTCAATCACGGGGCGCGCGCGCACTCCCGCCAATGGGAAGCGAAGGTGGGGGAAAGGGCGCGCGCCCGCCCTGAGGAGACGCGGCGGAGGAGGAAGGGGGGGGGGATTGGTTTTCCCGCCGCTTCCCCCGGTTTTCCCGCCATCGGCTCCCCCCCCCAGCCCCACCTCCANCCGGGATGGGACTGGGGGGAGTTTGGTATGCCACTCCACCCTGGACCGATCCCTGGAGGGGCTGGGAGGAGTCATGTCCCGCCCGCCTCCCCCGTTACTAATCCCAAAGAGCCTCAAGGGCACCGTGGGCCCGGGAAGGGGCCGCTGGTGCAGCCTTTGGGGGCAGACGTGTGCGCGGGGAGCGAAGAGCTAGTCCCATCTCCGCCCCAGAACTCCCGGTATCGGGGCCCCCTCCGACACCTCCCGTTCCCGGCCACGTGGGAGCGTCGCCCCCCCTCCCCCCCTCCCGCGCGCAC
>VWYI01008713.1:56083-66546 GCA_013399455.1 Anthoscopus minutus | reverse complement strand
TCCATCCATCCATCCATCCATCCATCCATCCATCCATCCCATGCCTTTTTCTGGGATGTTTTCCCTATTTTGCTGCTGAGTTTGGTGCTGGGGATAGGCCCTGGTGAGGCCTGGGAACAGGACTGGGGACAGGTCTGTGGCCAGATATGAAGCAGTGTGGCTGCAGTCTCATGTTGTGGCTCAGATTTAGGGACAGGGGCTGGGGTCAGGGGTTGGGGAGCATGGAGCTGGGGACAAAGGCTGGGGGTCAGGGGTTGCACACAGGGCTCAGGACAGGGTTTGGGGTTTTGGGGCTGAGGAACTGAGTTTAGGGATACAGGTTTGGGATGTAATTTGGGGATGGGGCTGGGGATGGATGTAGGGACATGGACTGAAGACAGAGTAGGGGACAGGTACTGGGGTCCTGCATTGAGTGACATGGGGCTGGGGACACAGTTTGGGGACATAGTTTGCCCCACCAAACTATGGGGTCAGGGATGGGGGACATGGGGATGTAAGCTGGGGACAGAGGCTGGGGTCAAGGATTGGGGACATGCCATGGGGACATAGTTTAGGATCCTAGGATGGCAACATGGGCAGAGACAAAGACAGGGGGTTAGGAGTTGGGGATATGGGCTGGGGGAATAATCTGGGGTCATGGACTGGGGATGTGGTGCTCGGGACACAGGGTGGTGACATGGGTCTGGAGACCCAGACTAAAGGACAAGCTGGAGACAAGCTGGGTCAGGGGTGAGGGACTCAGACTGGGGTTGGGGGCCCAAACTGGGTGGACAAGACTTGCTGATGTGGAATCAGGGACTCAGATTGGGAGACCCATGTGTGAGGACACAGCGGGGACAGGGCTGGGAACACTCCCTGGGGACACTCGATGGGTCTCCTCCTCCAGGAGGGGTCGCGGAGGGGGTTTGGGGCCGCTGGGATCCGCATTTTGGAGTAGGCTCACCCTAGCCTCCCTCGCTCGTCCCGATCCCGGCGGATCCCGGTAATCCCGCGGGTCCCACTTCCCGAAGGGGTTAAAGCTCCGGTCCCTCCCCTCGCTTCTCCTCCCCCGGCTGTAGAATAAACCCGGGGACCAAACCGGGAATGCGCCCGGAACCCGCCTGGCCGCTCCGCCCGGCCCGGCCCGTCCTGTCCTGCCCCGACCCGTCCGGCCGGTCCTGCCGGGGCTGCCGGAGCCTCCCTGCCCTAAGCGCGGCCTTCGGCCTCGTCCTCAGCGTTCTCCAGCTTCTTCCAACCTACTCTAGCCGTCCTCATCCTCCTGAGCCTCTTCAGCCTCTTCCAACCGTGCTCAGCTTCCTCCAGTCGTCCTCATCCTCCTCAGCTGAGGACCTTCTCCAACCCTCTTCCAAACTTCCTCCAATCTCCTCACCCTCCTAACCTTTTTCATCCTCCCTGCAGGCTCCTCATCCCCCTCAGCCTCCTCCAACCCTCTTCTAACCTCCCGGACCTTCTTCATCCCCTTTTCAACCTCTTTCCAAACTCCCTCCTGTCTCCTTTCCCAACTTCCAGCCTCCTCCCAATCTTCTCCAGTTTCCTCATCTTCCAGCCGACCTCCTTTCCCACCTCCTACTTTCCAAGCTCTCTCCAGCCTCTTTTCCCATTTTCCCCTCTGGTCCTGCCCCGATGTCGGTCTCCATGCCCCGACAGCCTCTCCGGAGCAGCTCGGCCGTTCCAGGACGTTCCTTCTCGTCCCGCTCCTTCACAGCCGGTCCGGCACTGAGGATGAGCACGGCCCCGGCCTTCGGCCCTTATGGGGGGCTCCGTGGCGGCTCCGGGGGGCTCGGGGGTCCTTCGTGGGTCCCGGGGGCGGGCGGGGGGATCACGGCCGTCACCATCAACCGGAGTCTCCTGGCGCCGCTGGACGTGGCCGTGGATCCCGAGCTGCAAGAGCTGCGGAGGGAGGAGAAGGAGCAGATCAAGACCCTCAATGATAAATTCGCCGCCTTCATCGACAAGGTGGGGCTGGGGGCGACCCCGAGAAGGGGTGAGACCACCCTGGAGACTGGCTTCCGGGACTTCTTGGGGCACCTGGGACATCCTGGGACGCCTAGGGGCATTGAGACCCTCCCTGGGACCTCCTGAACATCTTTGGGGACTTCCTGTACCCTTGGGGACATTGAGACCTTCTCTGGGACCCCGTGAGTCTCAACTGGGATATCCCAAGCACCTTTGGGGACCTTCTGAGACCCTTGGAGACACTGACAGCCCCCTTGAGGACACTGATCCCCTCCTGACTCCTCCCAAGGTCACGCAGACTCCAGCCCCAGGGCCCCAAATCTCCCCTCTGCCCCCCCCTTCTGCTTCATGCCCCCCTCCAGCCTAACCCATTCCCCCGCGGTTGATTTGGGGGTTATTTTGGAGCGCTGACTACCTTTTCCTGCTTTCTTCCCAGGTAGGATTTGGGGGTGGAGGTGATTTTGGGGTGATTTTGAGGTGTGGGAGTGCCCCTGACCCTGCTTTCCCCCAAAATTTTGGGGTGTGGGGGTAATTTTTTGGTGATGTTGGTGTTACTTTGGTGTGGTGGATTATTTTGGGTTAATTTGGGGGTGTGGGGTGATTTTAAGTTGATTCTGGAGTGTGGGAGTGCTCCTGATCACCTTTCCCCCAGTGATTTTTTTGGCTGTGATTTTGTGGTAATTTTGGCTGGGTTTGGGGTGCTGTTCCCTGTCTGCAGGTGCGGTTCCTGGAGCAGCAGAACAAACTCCTGGAGACCAAGTGGGGGCTCCTGCGGGCACAGCCCCCGCCCCGCAGCACCTTAGGGGGGCTCCTTGAGGGCTACGTGGGGACCCTGAGGCGGCAGCTCGAGGGACTCGGGCAGGAGCGGCAGCGGCTGCGCGCAGAGCTCGGCCACGTTCAGGGGCTCGTTGAGGAGTTCAAGGCCAAGTCAGTGCCCCCGAGTGTCCCCCAAATCCCCTGAGTATCCCCATGTCTCCCCAGACCCCTCCACAGTCCCCCAATACCCCTTGTTGCTGCCCCTGTGGCTGCAGCTGCTGCTGACCCCTCCCAGGCTATCCTGCAGCCTCCTGGAGGAATCCAAGGCTATGGCTGCGTCCCTGAGTGTTCCCCCACATACCCCTCTGTCTCATCCTATGTGCCCTCACCCCCAAGTCCCTTCATCCCTATGTCTCCCTGTCCCCATGGCCCTCGGTGGCCCCTCCCTGTCCCTGGGCCTCCCTGTATCTTCATGTACCCACATCCCTGGTCCAAGTCCTCTCTGTGTCTTCACATCCTGCCGTCTCCTTGTGCCTTTGTCCCCCTGACCCCCTTCCCCATGTCCTCTTTTTCCTTTTGCGTCTCTATATTCTTCTGTCCCCATGTTCCCATGCCACCCATCCCAGTATCCCTCCCTGTCCCCACATGTTGCTATGTCCCTGCCATCACCACGTCCCCATCCCTACTGTCTCCACATCCCTGTCCCTATGTCACCCCATTCCCATGTCCCCCACCCTCAAGTACCCACATCCCCCCAACTCCCATCCCCTGTCGCTGTCCCCATATCTCCTATCCCCATTTCTCCATGTGCCCCTGCCACCCCTATCCTTGTGTCCTCCTGCCCAGGTATGAGGAGGAGATCAACCACCGCACAGAGAAGGAGAATGAGTTTGTTCTGCTCAAAAAGGTGAGGGAACCCCAACACTGAGGGGGGACCTCAGCACAGGGGGAGTCCCTGAGACCAAGGGGTTGCTGGGGGGTCCCTGGGAACAGGGGGGTGACAGGGGTGTTCCTGCAGGATGTGGATGAAGCCTACATGTCCAAGGTGGAGCTGGAATCACGTCTGGAGAGCCTCACAGATGAGATAAACTTCCTGCGGCAGCTCTATGAGGAGGTTTGGGGGCGCCCTAAATTTGGGGGTGCGTGGGATTTGGGGTGCCTGGATTCAGGGGTGGCCTCCTGCTGAATCCATTGCCCTGTGTGCGCAGGAGCTGCAGGAGCTGCAGGCGCAGGTGTCAGACACAGCCGTGGTGGTGTCCATGGACAACAGCCGCCAGCTGGACATGGCCGGGGTCCTGGCGGAGGTGCGGGCGCAGTATGAGGACATTGCTGGCCGCAGCCGTGCTGAGGCTGAAGGCCTCTACCAGGTCAAGGTCAGGAGAGCACCCCTTTCTGCCCCCCAAATCTTCTCTTCTTCCTCCTCTTCTTCTTCCTCCCTGCTCCCCAAACCTTCATCTTCCTCCTCTCTTCTCCTCAATCCTTCCTCCTCCTCTTCCTCCCTGCCGAATCCATCTTCCCCCTGCCTACCCTGATCCTCTTCCCTCACTGCTTCCTAAGCCTTACTCCTCCCTGACACACTTTTCTCCTCCTCTCTGACACTTCCTCCTCTTTCCTGCTCCCTAAAACTTCCTTTTCTACACCCTGAGCTCTCATCCTCCTCCCTGCCCCATCCTCTCCCTTCTTCCTAATTCTCCTCCTCCCAGCCCTGAGGCTTCCTCCTCCCTGCTTCTCAAGCCTTCATCTTCTTCCTTGCTTCCCAATCCTACTCCTTGTTCTCAAGCCTTTGTCCTCCTCATTCTCCCTGCCCCAAATTCTCCCTCCTCCTTCTCCCTCCTCCTTCTCCTTTCTCCTCTTCCTCCTCCTCTTCCTCCCCCTCTTCCTCCCTGCCCTGGAGGGAGCCGCTGCTGTGTAGGAGAAGTTCTGGCTGGAAACCCAACCAGAGCTTCCACATCCCAGCCTGGAGCGCTCCCCTTCGCCTGGGCTCATCCCAGTCCCAGGGTGCTGCGGGGCAGGGAGGGGTTCCCTTCTCCATTCCTGGTGCAGATCCCAGTGCAGTACTTCCCAGGCTCCTTCATCCCCTGTTTTGGGATGCTGGTGGAAAGTAGGAGGCCTCATCCCACTAGGATCCCTGATTCAAGCCCGGCCAGACCCAGCACATCCCATTGAGAGCCACCACATCCCAGCATCGTTGCATTCTGGCTCTTTCCTCTGAATTTTTGGGGTGCTGGTAGAAAAGTGAGGTTTCCCCCCTGCCCATCCTGACTCCAGACTGGACGCACGGCATCCCAGTGGATCATCCCAGTTGGAGCATCCCTCCTGGCATGGCCACATCCCAGCTCTTTCCTCTCCAGTTTTGATGTGCTGGGGAAGAAAGGGGTGCACTCATCTCCATCCCCTTGAGATCTCAGATCCCAGTTGGAACATCCTTCTTGACACGGGCAAATCCCAGCTCTTCCCTCCCAATTTTTGGGATACTGGGGGAAGAAAGAGGTCCCCCCATCTCCATTCCCCCAAGATCCCACTTCCAAACCCAGCTGGACCCACTAAATTCCAACTGGAGCTACCACATCCCTGTCAGAGCATCCCTCCTGCCTCCACTGCATCCCAGGTCTTCCCTCCCAGTTTTTGAGATGCTGGTGAAAAAGGAGGATCCCCCATTTCCATCCCCGCCAAGATCCCAGTCCTGAAGCCAGCTGGACCTACTACATCCCACCCTGGACTATCCTTTCAAGTTTGGCCACATCCCCAGCTTTTTCCTCCCAATTTTGGGGTGCTGGTGGATTTTGGGGATGCCTTGCATTCCCACTCCCTGTCTGGTGTCTCCAGTATGAAGAGCTGAAGACAGCAGCTGGGAAGCAGGGAGACGACCTGCGCCAGACCCGGAGCCAGATCCAGGAGCTGAACCGACGGATCCAGCGGATGCAGGCAGAGATTGAGGCTCTGAAAAATCAGGTTTGGGGTCCAACCTGGATGGAAATTCAGCGACATATTGCCTGCCCCTTCCCCACACATCCCCCAGCACCCCTGGGAACCCCCATACTGGATTTCTGAGGATCCCTTGGGATCTCATCTGGGAAATGGGAGGAGAGAGCAATGGCTTAGAGATGGGGGTGATTTTGGGGGCCTGGGAATATGGGGGGAGGAGGGGGGTGAGGGTGAGTGGGATATGAGGGATACTAGGGAGTGAGGAATACTGGGGCACAGGGACACTGGACCACAGAGGATGATAGGATATGGAATGCTGGGACTCTGGGTATACTGGGACATGGGGGCACTGAGGGGGCAAGGGATATTGGGATACTGGGGATGTTGGGTCACAGGGACACTGGTCCACGGGGATCCTGGGCTCAGTGTCCCATCCTGCAGCGCTCTGGGCTGGAGGCAGCAGTGGCAGAGGCCGAGGAACGTGGGGAGCTGGCACTGAGGGATGCCCGGGCCAAGCTGGGCGGGCTGGAGGGAGCCTTGGCCCAGGCCAAGCAGGACCTGGCCCGGCAGCTCCGGGAATACCAGGAGCTCATGAACGTCAAGCTGGCCCTGGACATCGAGATTGCGACCTACAGGAAGCTGCTGGAGGGCGAGGAGAGCAGGTTGGAAGCCCTGATCCCAAATCCTGGATCCCACATCCCCTGGGCATCCCACATCCCATAACCTCTGGGCATCCATATCTTGCACCCACTGTCCCATGTTCCATCCCATATCCCATAGGTATCCAGGATGAAGGGCTGCCTTTCATCCTGGATACCATGAACATCCCATATTCCATGTCCCATATTCTGCGAGTATCCCATATTCCATGGGTATCTCATGTTCCGTATCCTATATCCCACAGACATTCCATGTCCCTTGTTTCATATCCCATGAATATCCCAAATCCCCCCTACTTAACCATGTCCCTTATTCCTCTCCCCCCAAGAACATTGAGTTTGGGGAACCTCCTCCAACCCCCCCCACTTTAAGGCCATGTCACTTAAATAACTCCCCGTCACTGCTCCTGTTTAGGGGAAAGTTTTGGGGGACAATGCACACCCCCTCCCCCCCAGATTTCCCCCCAAGGCCATGTCCTTTATCCCCCGCTCCATCACTGATCCTGTTTGGGGGACCCCCCCAAACCCCCACCAGGCTTGAGGCTGCTGTGCAGAACCTGAGCATCCACACCAAGACTTCAGGGTACCTGNGGGGGTTTGGGGGGGCTTTTGGGGGTGCTGTGGTCAGCTCAGGGTACTCGGTACCCCCGCCACCCCCCGAGGGCACGGCCCCCCCCAAATCCCGTGCCATTGTCATCAAGAAGATCGAGACCCGTGATGGGAAACTCGTGTCTGAGTCCTCCGACATCCTGGAAAGCTGAACCCCCTTTCCGGGGGCACCTTCATTCCTTGGCTTGGCCAGATGAGCTGAGCCCCCCTCTCTCCTGAGCAGACCCTAAATCCTGAACTTCTAAGGCGCCCCAGGGTTCCACTTTCTGGGGTGTCCCCCATGTCCCCACAAACTGAACCCCTTCTTTCCCAGGGGGATCCTTCATGTTTCCTGCCCTCACAGGGGGTTCCCCCTAAGTCCTGACCAGGTAAACCCCCTTTTCTGAGAGGGGGTCCCCATGTCCAGCTGAGTCCCCCCTTTCCATCCTGGGATGTCTCCCCATGTCTTGGAAAGATGAGCACCCCTCTTTCTGGGGGTTGTCCATGACCTGACCTGCTGAGCTCCTCTGGGCCCTTCCTTTCTTTCTTGGAGGGGGTGCTCCCATATCCTGCCCTGCTGAGCCCCCCTGGACCCCCTTTTCCTTCCTAAGGCATTCCCCCAAGTCCAGGCCAGCTGAGCCCTCTCCCTTTCCTGGGGGTCTCTCTGTGTCCTGGGGGGGTCCCTCATGTCCAGCCCAGCTGAGCCTCCCTAGGCCTCCCTCTCTCAGGGTGTGCCTCCATGTCCTGCCAAGCCGAACCCCCTTTCCTGGAGTGGGAGGAGGGTCCCCCATGTCCTGACCTTCTTAGCCCCCCAAATCCCGTCTTTCCTGCCCAGTAGGGTCCCCCCAAGTCCAGGCCACCTGAGCCCTCTTTCCTGGGGGGAGTCCTGTCACATGTCCTGGGGGATCTTGGGGAGGGTCCCCCTTGTCCAGGCCAGCTGAGCCCATTCCCTACCTGTGGAGGTCCCCCACTTCCTGACCTGCTGAGCCCCCCTCTCTCTAGTGTATCTTCCCTCCATCCTGGCCCCTTCCCTGAGGGTCCCCAGCTCTGGACAGGACACCAGGCACCCTCCACTGAGAACCTGAGCCAGTGCCCCCCCAGTCCCCCCTGGAGGACTCCAATCCTGCCCACATTGTCCCCTCTCACTGTGGGGTGGGAACTGGGGGTTCTGGGCATCCCCCAGGGGTTCTCCTCACTGCTGGAATAAAACACTGGAAAATTGGGAGTGTTGATAATTGGAGTGGAGGGGTGTATGCCCCAGTTTGGGATGTTTGGGCTCATCCCATGCTGCCTGGGGTGTTTTGGGGTGCTGGGACAGTCTTGGGCTCAGATCAGTGTGTGTGGGGTGGAATCCTTCTCAGGGTGCCTGGGGCTGTTCTGGGGTTCCTGAGTCTTTCTTGAGGGACTGGGACTTGGTGTTCCCAGATCAGTTTTGGAGTGCCTGGGTCTTTATAGGGATCCTAGAATCTGTTTTAGAGTGCCAGGACCCATCTGTGGCTGCCAAGACAAATCTTGGGGTGCCTGGGTCCCTCCCTGGCATGCCAGGACACACCCCAGGCTCAGGTGCCAGGACCCATCCTGAGGTGCCTGGGTCTATGTCGGGGTGCCAGAACCCATTTGTGGATGCCTGGGTTTGTTTTGGGGTACCAGGACTCATCCTGGGGCAACAGAGTCTCTCCTGGGGTGTCTGTGCCTGTGCTGATGTGCCCAGACCTGTTTTTTGATATCCAGTTGCGTTTTTGGTGCCAGGACTCATCATGGGCTGTCAATATCTCTTTGGGGGTAAGAGGGTCCCTCCCGGGGCACGAGGACCCTTCTGGGGTGCCAGGATTTGTTTTGGGGTTCCTGGGTCGTTTTTTGGATGGCCAAACAAGTTTTGGGGTGTCTGTTCTTATCAAGGGCTGCTTGGGACCATTTTGGCATACCAGGACCCAACCCAGGATGGCAGGATCCATTTTGGGGTGCCAGTGTCCCTTCTGGGATTCCAGGACCCATTTTGGAGCGCCAGGATCTGTTTGGGGTTGTACAGTTCCCTCAGGGGGTGCCAGGGTCCATCTCAGGGTGCCTGGGTCTGTTTTGGGGTTCCTGGATCCCCTCTGGGGTGCTAGGACCAATTCCAGGGTACTAAGGTCTGTTTGGGAATATAAGGATCTGTTTGGGGGTACAAGCAGCCCCCCTGGGACATCAGAGCCCATTTTGGGGTGACCAGGTCTGTTTAGAAATGCCAGGACCCCTTTTGGTACAGCAGAATCTATTTTGAGGTGCCTGGGACCCTCCCTGGCTCTCATCCAGGGGTACAAGGGTCTGTTTTGGGGTGCCCATGTCCCTCCAGGGGAGCTTTGTGGGGCCCTTTGCTCTCAGGGTGCTACCGCACCTCAAAAGCCCTGGGTGACCTTTGGGACAGCAGGGAAGGGTGGCAGTGGCCTAGTTTAGGGGTCCCGACCCCCCCCAGGTGGTTTGGGGGTGTCGGGGTCGGGCTCTTTGGGCTACAGGTGGTAGAGATTTGGGGGCATGGGGCATGGTGGGGGCTCAGAGCTGTTTTGGGGTGCTGAGAGCTATCCTGGAGGGTCTCCACGGGGTAGAGGGGAAGGGGGGACCCCTCCAAAATCGGCACTGACCGCGGACTTTGTCCCGTGTTAATCATTAACCCAGGGGGACCCAGCCAAGGAGGGAGGGATGGTTTTGGGGCTGGGCAAGGCTGAGAGCAGATTTGGGGCTCCCCATGGGTTGGGAGGGCTGAGAGTGTCCACAGGGTCCGGGAGTGTTGCAAATTTTGGGGTGTACCCCCGCCCCCCCAGTTCCATCCGCGGGCGGGGGAGGTGGTGGCACCTGGTGCTTATAATTAGTGCCGGCAGAGGATTAATTAATTAATTCACTAATTAATTAAGGAGTTGGGGGGTGGTTCCAGTCCCACAGTACACGGAGCCTTCAGGTCTCCCCAGTTCACATCCCGGGAGTTTTGGGGACCCTTCTAAGATTTGCGGGGGGAGTGGAGAGGGGTCTCAAAACCGGGAAGGGCTCCCTCAGACCTACCGTGAGCCGTCCCAAATTCTGGGCCTTTCGGGAACCCCTGAGATTTGGAGGGCGCCCTGAGCTTTTGGGGGGCCGTTGGGGTGAAGGGGGGGTGCTGGTTCGCGGGAGGATGACACAGCTCCCGCCTAAAAAAAGGGGGTGGGATCAGCGGTGCCCCCGCCGGGAGGGTTAAATTGGGGTCACCTCCCTGCACCCCCGTTTCAACTCCCCCCTGACTCCGTGTCCGGTTTCGGGAGCCTATCCCCGGGGGGGTCCTCCTGCTTTTTGCGGGGCCAGGGGCTGGTTTGGAGGCTCACAGGGTTTGTGCGGAGGAGGGAGAGGTTTGAGGAGTTTGGGGACCCCCCGAGCTTTCCGCCACAGCCCTCACAGCCCTCCCGCCCCGGTGATTTTGGGGTGCGCGGGCGCTGGAGGGCGGCAGAGGAGCGGGAATGGACCCGCAGGAGGAGGCGAAATTTGGGCTCGCTCCGGTCTTTCGGGGAGGTGAGTCGGGAATGGGCAGTCCCCGCCCGCGCCCGCCTCCACGAGAATTTGGGGGCTGTGGGGCGG